>JAUDJH010000168.1:0-14853 GCA_036320925.1 Automeris io | reverse complement strand
CTATTATTTATTATAAGTCTCTCTGATATATTTTTTCGCGATAAGCATAACACGATGCGGTTATATTCAGTTTAAAAAAATGTGACATCGTTTTGGTCCAGTTATTAAAAAAAAAGTTCAATGTACCTACACACTTCATACCTAGAGTCCAGTGCTAAATTTAACTACAACCTTAATAAAAAGAAGATCGAAGAAACTGCATGTTTAAAATATTTCCACAAATAGCAACACTAACCACAGGCATTTGAATACATGAAGGAATATTGTTTTAGATGGAGACGTCTGCTATTCTCCCAAATAAAACATGCAAGGAATGTCTCAAACATATCAAGGAATTCGTCCCATTCATTCAACTGTGTATGGAATCTATAAAACAGTGGAATAATATATCCATGTCTTTAAAAGACGTAAAAGTCCCTCAAAGGTCGAGAAGCATATACGTAATTGTTGATAACCAAATGCGGGTTTACACCTCGTCCAAATCATCAAGCAGCGCCAGAGATGCGTCGCGTAACTTTAGAAAGCTAAATATGAAAAGATACGAAGCAGCGAATTCAGGCGACGTAAAACAAGGAAAGATGGTGTGTCCAGAATGCCATACAAGCTTTAGTAAAGTTGTCCAATTTAACACACACATAAAAAATATTGGGAAGAAAATGTGCGTACGATGTAATGCCGTTACAGACTTAAATGCGTATGGGAAACATCTGAAAAGCCATCAAACGGCGGTCTTCCCGTGTGAAATATGCCCTGAGGTATTCGGTAGAGAATCTTCATTGAAGCTACACACGATAAAGCATAAGGATAAATTCGCTTGCATCGAATGCAAGAGTAGTAGGGATTCACAGGTTCTAGCTCACTGATCACGGTGGCAACCCTAAAAAAAAAAAAAAAAAAAAAAAAAAAAAAAAAAGGTTTTCAGGGTCGCTGAATCGAATGCAAGTATTTAAAATTGCGTAGCTTTAACCGTTTCAGAGATAGCATAACATTAACTAGGCTATAATAATACAAAAGCAATGGGGTACAGTTAACAATGGATCATCCGAGCAAGGGTCGCCTATTGTTCGCTCGAACGCTATTGTTTGAATCCAGTTACGGTCGGAGGGTCTCAGGTACTTTTTCTATGTATAATAAAAAGCCGTCTACATTCCTTCATTACTCATATTCATTTATTTTAAAACAGTAATTAAACAAATTCCATAATAACATATCATTGTACATGGTATCGATGTCAAATTGATTAATAAAGTAATTCATTGTACAGTTGTGCAACTTGTAGTACAAATACATTAAACAGTATTGACCACATACTGAAGTCCAATTGTTTTGCAATATTTTTTTATTGAAACTCCATCGGTGGCTATTTCTCTTTAAGAATGCATAGTGATATCCAGAAGGTGGTCGTCCATAGGAGTCGAAAAATTCACCAAAACCATTTTTGTCTATATGTAGTGCAACCCAATGTGATCCAGGTTTTGTATCGGGGTCCAAATTACTAATTAAATAAGTAGGAGTTTCCATGTATATCGGTAATCTATTTGCAGCATACACATTATACCGCAAACTTGGATGTATTTCGTTCAAATATTTCTGTAGTTCTATTGTATTCATATTTATTTAAAAATACAACTTTCCAACCCCAGAGATCGCAAACATGTGTGCGATTGTAATTACAGTAACTTATTATATATCGAAAGGATGATTATTAAAAATAATACAAAGTAAGTTCATTTTAATTAATTTATTCAAAAATGTACACACAAAGAGATACATACAAATATTACAAAGTTAATATTTTTACAATATATATATATATTCAACTATTATAATCGACGGATACATTGCGGTTTTTATCTATTTCAATAACATTATCAAATTCGGCGTAAACAATACAGTTAATAGTTTGTACAAGCGTCGACTCAAATCGAACTTCTAATCTTACAGTGCCATGTCTTATAAGATTCCAATGACCTGAAGAGTTGGCTGATAAATCCGGAGTTAAATCAAAAGCTAACAAACAGTAACCGTTCGAATATTGTTCTCTCGAAATTCCATTCCCTTCATTTAAAAAATGTATACCCGTACCCGAAAATAATGTATGATAAGCCGTGGTGAAAATATGGTTTTCAAACGAAGGTTGTAAAGCTTTCGAAGGTATTTGTTGACCATCAATATATAAACAAAATGTGTTAATGTTGTAATTTTCGAAATTAAATGGATTTTTAGTGAGATTACCGTTAAATGCCCCGTTATCAACAAACCCAATAATACATCTTTTTGGGACTTGCCCCAAAAAAATGTTGTCAAGTGTTTTGCCTTGAATCCCAGATGGTATAGTTAAAACTTTCACTTCAGCTCGAGTGACGGGATATTTTGCTGTAGAAAAAGCCAATGCTTTTTGATGTGCAAGTAAAACAGTTGGATTGATTCGTGCTTTACGAACGATAAGTGTTGCATCTGTAATGCATACTTTAAACTTTGAATCACTTGAAGGGGCCATTAAGTTAAATGTTTCTCTAGAGCGAACTAATTTAACTGACATTTCTACACCATTGATCAAGAACTTTTCTTGGTTAAATATATCGCCATGTAAGTGTCCAATCATTTCAATTTCTTGACTTTCAGAAGCTAATTTTTGTCTTTTAACAAATCCTCCATTTTCCTCGCCGGTTTCATTCATTTTGTTGGCTGTATCTTCATACCAAAGGCCACACGTAAGATGAGATTCTTTAGCTGGTTTAGCATAATTCAACAAAGTTTCCATGTAGGCACGATACGCATATGTATTATTTGGAGGTGATATAAGTTTTTGATTTAAATAGACATCAAGTTGACTGAAGATTGAATGCAACCAATTATTAACCGGAGCCACTACCGTTGAGGCAGCTACCTTAGAGGAATCTTGATGCAATATCCTGGCTTTTATATGAATCAAAGTATGAGACAGATCTATATAATCGTCATATCTTCTTATCGTTTTGACGAATGCATTCCAAAATTTGTTAGTTATGACTCAAACATTTCTAACAGTTTCATGTTACAACTTGTTTCATTGTCTGATAACAGAAAAAAGTTCCAAAGTATTTCAAAAATTTCTAAACAATGAGTCAAAATATTTTTAACAATAGTTAATGGAAAGATGACTAACAAAGACACCTTACAAAATGTTATAAACCTATTCATATCTTTTGTTCATATCTTTTGTTCATATCGAAGCCGGAATTCATTATCACAAACCTTTTGTGCATTGGACCCATGAGTCATGGTGTAGGAGCGATATTTTCTATATATATAGGGTTGGAACTGTTTAAGTTACATTGTGAAACTGTCATTTCTATAGTGAACATTTAGTTTGTTATATTTCGTGTATTTCTAAGTGAAGTGAAATACAAGTATAAATTTAATTTACAAAGTATTAGTGACATAGATTCATACAACAATGAATGTAAGTAATTTTGTTATTACTTTATACCACACTTATATACACTAAAAAACCATCGCTACACTACGAACATCCGTCAATTCAGATTTAAATTTATAAAATATTTTTACAGAACTCACTGGAAATTATTGATGAAGAAAATACTTTTAAAAATTACTACTATCCTCTATCGGATGAAGGTAGTCAGGATTTACTTAGTAATTTACAATCAAAACTAAAGAAAAAGAGGGAGCAAAATATTATTACCAAGAATTTAGATGAATTCTTTGAAGGTCCTATAATAAAACGAAAAAAACTTTCATCCACTGTATCTCGAATCGATGAAGAAGGTAATACCGTCTGTTTATCAACAAACGTTGATGATGGTTCCAGCTCAAGTAAACTTATTAAAATAGAAATATATGACATGAAAAAGATTGCAAAAATACCCTCCACAGAACATTGGAAGCACGCAGATTTTAGAGTTAAATATTACACAAATGATAAACACAAAAATTCTGCAAACGTTAGAAACATTGTTTACGAAATAACTAAAGAAATTTCTAAGACTGAAAATTGTAAAAAATCTCACTTTAGTAATAAGTAATAAACGCATTCCATTCAATTAATATTCGTGTATATATTATTTACTTATAGTTTCTGAATATAATAATCATGTGTATTTTATAGCTAGAATATAAAAAACTATTTTTGTAAATACAAATTTTTATTAGTACTTTCTTTAAATAAGTTCGTGTCATATATTTCCATTTTATTGAAACATAATCTAAAATTATATCTGTACCTTTCTTCAACGCAAATCTAATATGGAATGTATAATTTGTGGGGAATAGTTCCAGAGAGTGGATTGAAAGACTCCACATATGATGAAGAATTGTACAATATTTGTGCAGTAGTTGAGGAAAACATAGCGTGAGTATGCCTTCTTAAATTATCTCAAAATTTACAGAATTGTTTTGTTCTTCTTCTATAAATATGTTTCTTCTTTGTTTTAGACAATCAAAACAATCATATCAAATCGGGATGGGGTCTAAGAAACTTTGTAGTACGAAGGATGATGACAATAATAAGAAAAAGACTAGATATGAAGATAGGCCATCAACTTCATTATCATCGATCGGGATATCAGCAGACCTCGATGTCGACAAGGTGCAATGTAACACGTGTAAAATTTTGATAACTAGAAAATACTTTACCAATCATTTGAAAAGCAAAATTCATAATAATAATGTTTTAACTTCTCACACATCTCTTAAAAATGTATCAATTGCTGAAACAGCCTTTGGAAATAGAATAATTACATATAAAATTAAAAATAAATCTGATTTATCATCTATGTTAGATTTTGAAACGCCGGAATTGTTTTTAAGTTCTATAAAAGATGATGTGCTATTTTTGATTGAAGAATGTATGCAGAAACATACTGCTTTTAAAGTAAATTTTATACTACACGCAGATTTTATACAACAAACTAAAGATATTCTAAATTCATTTGATTTTCAAACATGTAATTATATAATTTTTCGAGGTGATGACTTAAATATTTTCTTTTCTTCATTATGTGATGCTATAACAAATAAAATAAGTGCTTTTGAACAAAAAGACAGTGGGTGGAGTCTTAAACAAATTAATTGCTTAGACATGAATATTAATAAATTTAATCCGCTACGTGGTACGTCATATATTGATTTACCTAAAGATATTAGTAATAAAAAAGCTGTGATAAACGTAAAAAACTCTGACAATTTATGTTTTCAATGGGCATTACTTTCGGCATTATATCCAGTGAGTAAGAACGCAAATCGAGTATCGTCCTATAGCATGCATGTAAATAAACTAAAATTTAATGGTGTATCTTTTCCCGTTAAATTAAATGATATATCAAAAGTTGAAAAATTAAATAATATTAGTATCAATGTATTCGGTTTAGAATTTAATAAAGAAATGAAAAGGCATAGTGTAGTGGGTCCACTATATTTAACAAAATGTCGTAGAAATAGTCACATTAATTTATTACTCATAAATAGAGAAAGGACTTACCACTATTGTTATATTAAAAACTTATCAAGATTGGTCAGTAAACAAATTTCAAATCAAAATCATGCGGTTTATATATGCGATGGATGTTTATTGCATTTCCCCACAAAGGAAAGGTTGAATAACCATCAACAATATGATTGTTCACATATTACTGTAGAACTACCAAATATAGATAAAAGATATAAAAATTGGTTTGGACAACTAGTGTCAAATACTCAATTAAAATTTGAAAATTTTCATAAAAAGTTAAAGATACCCTTCGTTATATATGCAGATTTTGAAGCCTTTTTAAATCCAATAAAAACGTGTTCTAACGATCCAAATAAACCGTATACTAAAAATGTTCACAAACATGAAGTTTATAGTTTTGGATATTATATTAAATGTTCATATGATAATAGTTTGTCAAAATATGTAACGTATAGCGGTCCAGATTGTGTACAGATATTTATGAATCGTTTATATGATGATTTAAAAATAATAAGTAAGAAAAATAGTTTTCAAAAATGCCCCAAACCATTGACTGCAGAAAATGAAAAGGAAATTGCGAATTCTAAACTCTGTTGTATATGTGAAATAGAATTTTCTGATGATAAAAAGATTTCATATTTTGATTGGTATACAGGTAATTTTAGAGGTGTTGCACACGATGTTTGTATAAGCAAATTTAGGATACCACGTCATGTTCCAGTATTCCTACATAATCTCAGCCACTATGATGCACATTTCATTGTTCATGCATTAAACTTTGTAGAGGGTGATGTGGATGTCATTCCCCAAAACAAAGAAAGATACATATCTTTTTCTAAAACATTAATAATAAATAGCCAAATTTTGAATTTAAGATTTCTTGATTCCCTAAAATTTTTACCATGTAGTCTTGAGCAATTAGCTAAAAATCTCAACGATGAACAATTTATTACTTTAAAAAATAGTTTTCCAAGAAATGAAGATTTCAGGTATGTTAGGAGAAAAGGTATTTATCCTTATGAATTTATAACATCATACGACTGTTTAAAATTAACATCTATTCCCACTAAAAATCAATTTTACAGTTCATTAACTGATTCAAATGTATCTAATGATGATTATAATCATGCACAGAATGTTTGGCAACATTTTGGTTGTCAAAATATGCTGGATTACTCTAACTTATATCTGAAAACAGATGTTATATTGTTAACTGATGTATTCGAAAACTTTAGAAATATTTGTATAACAACTTATGGATTAGATCCTGCTCATTATTATACAGCACCGGGCTTGAGCTGGGATGCTATGTTAAAATATACAAAAATAGAGTTAGAATTATTAACAGACTTTGATAAAATTGCTTTCATCAAGGCAGGTATTAGAGGGGGAGTATCACAATGCAGCAATCGTTATGCTAAAGCTAATAATAAATTTTTAGATAATTATGATGAAAATAAACCTACATCATATCTTGCTTATTTCGATGCAAATAACCTTTACGGTTGGGCTATGTCTCAATATTTACCTGAAGGAGGATTTGAATGGGTCAGTCCAAATACAAGTTTTGATATACCCGACACGTCTGAATTCGGTTTTATTTTAGAAGTAGATTTAGAGTACCCAGTTGAACTTCACGATTTACACTCTGATTTTCCACTTTGCCCTGAGAAAATATGTATAAGTAGTGATTCTAAAGAAACCAAATTAATACCAAATCTTTATAATAAGATCAGATATAAAATTCATTATAGAAATCTTAAACAGTGTCTGAATATGGGAATGAAAATAACAAAAGTTCATAGAATACTAAAATTTAGACAGAGCTCATGGCTGCAAAAATACATTGATTTAAATACAAAACGTAGAATAGAGGCAGTCTCGGATTTTGAAAAGGATTTTTATAAATTAATGAATAATTCCGTGTTTGGGAAAACTATGGAAAACATTGAAAAAAGGGTTAATGTGAAATTGTTAACGCATTGGGAAAATAACGGTAAAACTCTAGGTGTACAAGATTTGATTGCAAAACCGGAATTTCACAGTTTATCGATTTTTGCAGAAAACTTAGTTGCAGTACAATTGCGAAAAACAAAGTTGGTTCATAATAAACCCATTTATTTAGGATTTTGTATATTGGATATTTCAAAAACTCTTATGTATGACTTTCACTACAACTACATGATGAGGAAGTTTGATAATAAATTAAAATTATTGTATACTGACACAGATAGTTTAATATATCAGATTTTTACAGACAACTTTTACAATGATATTAAAACCGACCTCGTTTATCGATTTGATACATCCGATTATCCATCAGATAATACATATGGTTATCCAAAAATCAATAAAAAGAAACTAGGATTTTTCAAAGATGAAAATAATGGAAAAATTTTAAAAGAGTTTGTAGGTCTAAGATCTAAAATGTATGCATTTGACGTCGAAAATAAATTGACAGCAAAAGCAAAGGGTGTTAATAAATGTGTTACAAAAAAAATGACCATGGAAAATTATAAGACTTGTCTCTTCACTAAAAATATCCAATTTTGCAACATGTACAGATTCAAATCAATTAAACACACAATTTTCACCCAGCAAATAAACAAAAGATGTTTGTCTTATAACGACACAAAGCGTTATATTCTACCCAATAATATGGATACACTGGCGTGGGGTCATTACAAATTAAAATAGATTATAGAAAAATCTGTATGTAAATATTTCTTTGTTAATATAATTTTAATATATATTTCTATTCAATGTTCTAATTAAGTACCTTAATGTTAACTAAAATATGTATGTATTTCGATTAGTTTATGAATATAATATTTGTAAATATGTTGCTGTACACTGCTGTATTTGTATACTAGTCTTAAGATGTATCTTTTATTCAATTATTATTGTCAATAAATAGTTAATATTTGTAAATACTTTTTCTTATGTTTATTTTTTAATATGCATGTAGTAAGTGAATATATAAACCAACAATTGAACGAAATGTTTTATTTCTCTCTGTAACTCTCAAGCATTTACACACGTGCAACGTGATGTTTCACTTTATTCATCCATTTACTGCAATAGTTGCAGGTCCAAGTGGCTGTGGAAAATCAAATTTTGTTACAAACTTCATTAAATATATTAATGACATATGTAGTAGGGAGTTTACACAAATTACTTGGTGCTTTGATGAAATGCAACCTTTATATAACTTGCCAAATGTAAATTATCATCAAGGTATACCAGATCTTAATATGTTTGATGGGAAGAACGCAAACCTTGTAATAATTGATGATCTTATGAGAGAGTCTGATGGTCGCATTGTTGATATTTTTACCAAAGGAAGCCACCATAGAAACTTAAGTGTATTTTACATCACACAAAATTTATTTCACCAAGGTAAAGGACAAAGAGACATTTCTTTAAATTCAAATTATATTGTTTATTTTAAAAATCCCCGAGATAAAACTCAAATACGATACTTAGCACGCCAAGTATCACCAGAAAATCCAAAATTTCTTGAAGATGCCTATCGTAATGCAACTATGGAAGCACATGGGTATTTAATGATAGATCTTAAACAAAACACTGATGAAATGTGTCGAATTAAAACAAAAATATTTCCTCCAGATGTACATTGCGTTGTTTATGTCCCCACCAAAGGCTTTAAATATAGCAAGAATCAACAAATTCCTGTCATTTACACATAATGCCGCGAAGTCTAAACACGCATAAAGACTTACTGAGAGCACTACATAAGCTTAAACCTAAATATAAGAAAGCTCTTTTACAATCGTGTGACGAAAAGGAAATTAACTGTATTTGTGAATGTATACATAACGTCCTCCAAGGTAAAGTGGAACTACCAGAAAAAGAGAAAAAAAAACTTAAACGATATAAATCTATACTGCGGAAATTGTTACATAAAAGTTCTAATAAAATAAGAAAAAATATTATTATTCAAAAAGGTGGTGCATTTCTACCAATAATATTGGGTTCAATTTTGAGTGGCTTAGTTAATTATTTTATGTAATAAAAATGGAGCAAGCTAAGAAAATGTTGCTCATTGAACCAAGTTTGATGGACAAACTAAAATACAACCAAGTTCCTGATAGACCCACTTCTAGATTAGATGCTGAGATGAAAAATATTTTGAATAGTAATATGGATGATAGGAAAAAATGTATTCTATATCTACAAATTTTACAAAGATATTTACACTTTACTGGAGAAGACCGTCAACCTCATGAAATACCAATAATAACTAAAAGTATTGATACTACCACTCCAGAAGTAAAAGTAAATACATCTAATAAAAGTAATTATACCGACGACAAGAGTTTAGTTACAGCTCTGCCACCAAACACTGAAGATAAAAATCAGGAGAGTACTATATCTTATGAAAAACTTCCTTACACGAAAGATCAAATTCTTAGCTTAATACCAAAAACCTATGTAAAGAAAGGTGAGTCTTTATTGGGATTGCTAACTCTAAGTACAAATAAAATTCATTGGAATGATGATGGTACAGTCATTATAGATAACGAAAAAATTCTTGGAAGTAATATAGTAGATTTGTTAAATGATGCAATTAGACCGTTAAAAAAAAGTGATCCAATAGGTTGGGAAAAGTTTGCAACAGCATTGAAGGATATTAAAGTACCGTTGACTTACGTTGGGAATCCAGCTAGAAGTGAATACATACACCGGCTTCAATTAAAGGATATTGACCAAGTATCTACAGATGAAGAGTTTAATGACAAAAAAAACAATCTAGAAAAGATAATAAAACCTATAAGAAAAAAAAATAGTTGGGAAAAATGGACCCCATACTAGAGATAACTAAGATTTATTATGATCCATCACATCCTGCTGGTTACAGTAGTATTGAAAAATTGTCGAAAGCTATGAAAGGTAAAATGACTAAGGAAGACGTTAAAAAGTGGCTACGGTTACAAGAAACATACACGTTGCATAAACCAGTACATAGGAAATTTCCTCGAAACAAATATATTTTGTCCAACCTAAATGAACTTTGGCAGGTAGACTTAAGTGATATGAGATCTTATTCTACACATAATGACGGATTTAATTATATACTTTGTGTTATCGATGTGTTTACTAAATATGCTTATGCTAGACCTATGAAAAATAAAAATTCTGAAACAGTTAAATCATGTTTTGATAGTATTTTTAGTGAAGCTAATACCACACCAACACATATACAATCTGATAAAGGAAGTGAATTCCTTTCAAAAGATGTAAAGGGTTATTTAAAGAGTAAAAATATAAATTATTATACAACAAATAACCCTGATATTAAAGCCAGCATTGTAGAAAGATTCCAAAGGACACTAAAAATGAGAATGTGGCGTTATTTCACTCACAAAAATACCCATAGGTATATAGATATCCTACAGAACTTAATATACGCATATAACCATAGCTATCATTCTAGTATTAAGATGTGTCCTTGCGATGTAAATTTTGATAATATAATGACTGTTTGGAATAATTTGTATGACAGAGAAAAAGTTAGTCAACCTACAAATATTCCACTTCCAAAATTTCATATTGGTGACTATGTAAGAATCACCAAACACAAACATATCTTTCAAAAGGGATATGAATCCAATTGGAGTGATGAAATTTTTATTATATCTTCTATAATAGATAGATCACCGTGGGTAGTATACACATTAAAAGATTTACAAAATGAACCAATAACAGGAACTTTTTATGAGAAAGAGTTACAAAAAATATCTTATGATCCTACTTCAAGTTATAAAATAGATAAAATTATCGGTTCCCGCTATTCCGGTAACAGAAAGCAAGTGTTGGTCAAGTGGAAAGGTTATCCGGATAAATTTAATAGTTGGATATTGGCTTCTAGTTTAAAGAAAATATGATGAAGGAAAGTTTTTATTTAACATTGTTGAGTAATAGCTCCATGGAATACTTCCCAGAAAATACGACAACCCAGTTTTCAACCAAATTACCGAAACCTATTATACTTGAAGGTAGATGGTCTGTTGGTGTCGTTGAATTTCAATATCCATGCACGATGTTTACAGTTCAGGAACATGAAAATATTGTTTATATAACAAAATGGGCTGTAATGCCCCATGAGGATAAACCTTCACTAATATACTACAAACATTATATACCAGCCACCAACTATGATGATATTAATCAAATTTTAACAGCATTAAACAGCATTGATGATAAAGTTATATTTCGATATGATGAAATTTCAAAGTTTGTATCTGTAACTGTAATGGATGAATCAATAAGATCAGTTACGTTAGCACCTAGCTTAAGTCTTCAACTAGGATTTGAACCAACTAGAAACTTAGCACACAGGGGTGGTTTTGGAAAATGTTCAGCGAATTTACATCTAGGGCTACCATCCCAGTTATTTGTTTATAGTGATATTATTGAACCGCAAATTGTTGGGGATGTGATGACACAATTATTAAGAATAATACCACTAGACCCTTCAAAATACATATATGGAGCTAATAAAATGCATGTTTTCTCACCACCTCACTACATACCTGTTATGCGCAGGGAGTTTGATACGATTGAAATAAATATAAGATCAGGCACAGGACAAAAAATACCATTCCAGTTTGGGACATTGTGCATTAAGCTCCACTTTATGAAACTATAATGTATTCCAAAGAATATAATGAAATTTGTCCTTATGAGCACTATTATTCACATCAAGCTGGTCACGGTATTGGTGTGATTTATCGAGGAGCACCGTATCAGCGTGGACATGGAATTGGTAGTTTTTTAGGAGGCTTATTTAGATCTGTTTTACCATTGCTCTCTAGTGGTGCTAAAGTAGTGGGTAAAGAGGCTTTAAATGCCGGTGTGGGTCTATTATCGGATATGGTTAATGCACGCCCCATGGAAGATTCAATAAGAACTAGATTGAAAGAGGCCAGCTCAAATTTACACAAAAAAGCTCAAGATAAAATTAATCGAATTAACATGTCCGGTTCAGGATATATAAAAAAGAGGAACCGTTTGAATTCTCTCATTTCAGCACCGAATGTCAAGGTGAAAGGTATCAAAAAATCAAAGTCAAGTCATACTAAAATCAAAGACATATTTTCATAAAATGTCATTTCTACATAACAAATCATGTGAGTGCATTAAATCAGAGTTAGATTTATTTGCATTACCCTCAACACAAACTAGTATAGAAAATGGAATATGGATACATTATAAACCTATATCATCTCTAGCTGATGATGGGCCCCTCGAATTTCAAGTACCAGGAACTGGTGAAGATTATATAGATCTGTCTCATACTTTGATTCATATAAAAGCCAGGATATTGCATCAAGATTCCTCTAAGGTAGCTGCCTCAACGGTAGTGGCTCCGGTTAATAATTGGTTGCATTCAATCTTCAGTCAACTTGATGTCTATTTAAATCAAAAACTTATATCACCTCCAAATAATACATATGCGTATCGTGCCTACATGGAAACTTTGTTGAATTATGCTAAACCAGCTAAAGAATCTCATCTTACGTGTGGCCTTTGGTATGAAGATACAGCCAACAAAATGAATGAAACCGGCGAGGAAAATGGAGGATTTGTTAAAAGACAAAAATTAGCTTCTGAAAGTCAAGAAATTGAAATGATTGGACACTTACATGGCGATATATTTAACCAAGAAAAGTTCTTGATCAATGGTGTAGAAATGTCAGTTAAATTAGTTCGCTCTAGAGAAACATTTAACTTAATGGCCCCTTCAAGTGATTCAAAGTTTAAAGTATGCATTACAGATGCAACACTTATCGTTCGTAAAGCACGAATCAATCCAACTGTTTTACTTGCACATCAAAAAGCATTGGCTTTTTCTACAGCAAAATATCCCGTCACTCGAGCTGAAGTGAAAGTTTTAACTATACCATCTGGGATTCAAGGCAAAACACTTGACAACATTTTTTTGGGGCAAGTCCCAAAAAGATGTATTATTGGGTTTGTTGATAACGGGGCATTTAACGGTAATCTCACTAAAAATCCATTTAATTTCGAAAATTACAACATTAACACATTTTGTTTATATATTGATGGTCAACAAATACCTTCGAAAGCTTTACAACCTTCGTTTGAAAACCATATTTTCACCACGGCTTATCATACATTATTTTCGGGTACGGGTATACATTTTTTAAATGAAGGGAATGGAATTTCGAGAGAACAATATTCGAACGGTTACTGTTTGTTAGCTTTTGATTTAACTCCGGATTTATCAGCCAACTCTTCAGGTCATTGGAATCTTATAAGACATGGCACTGTAAGATTAGAAGTTCGATTTGAGTCGACGCTTGTACAAACTATTAACTGTATTGTTTACGCCGAATTTGATAATGTTATTGAAATAGATAAAAACCGCAATGTATCCGTCGATTATAATAGTTGAATATATATATATATTGTAAAAATATTAACTTTGTAATATTTGTATGTATCTCTTTGTGTGTACATTTTTGAATAAATTAATTAAAATGAACTTACTTTGTATTATTTTTAATAATCATCCTTTCGATATATAATAAGTTACTGTAATTACAATCGCACACATGTTTGCGATCTCTGGGGTTGGAAAGTTGTATTTTTAAATAAATATGAATACAATAGAACTACAGAAATATTTGAACGAAATACATCCAAGTTTGCGGTATAATGTGTATGCTGCAAATAGATTACCGATATACATGGAAACTCCTACTTATTTAATTAGTAATTTGGACCCCGATACAAAACCTGGATCACATTGGGTTGCACTACATATAGACAAAAATGGTTTTGGTGAATTTTTCGACTCCTATGGACGACCACCTTCTGGATATCACTATGCATTCTTAAAGAGAAATAGCCACCGATGGAGTTTCAATAAAAAAATATTGCAAAACAATTGGACTTCAGTATGTGGTCAATACTGTTTAATGTATTTGTACTACAAGTTGCACAACTGTACAATGAATTACTTTATTAATCAATTTGACATCGATACCATGTACAATGATATGTTATTATGGAATTTGTTTAATTACTGTTTTAAAATAAATGAATATGAGTAATGAAGGAATGTAGACGGCTTTTTATTATACATAGAAAAAGTACCTGAGACCCTCCGACCGTAACTGGATTCAAACAATAGCGTTCGAGCGAACAATAGGCGACCCTTGCTCGGATGATCCATTGTTAACTGTACCCCATTGCTTTTGTATTATTATAGCCTAGTTAATGTTATGCTATCTCTGAAACGGTTAAAGCTACGCAATTTTAAATACTTGCATTCGATTCAGCGACCCTGAAAACCTTTTTTTTTTTTTTTTTTTTTTTTTTTTTTTTTAGGGTTGCCACCGTGATCAGTG
>JAUDJH010000179.1:0-13493 GCA_036320925.1 Automeris io | reverse complement strand
AGTAGGAGTTTCCATGTATATCGGTAATCTATTTGCAGCATACACATTATACCGCAAACTTGGATGTATTTCGTTCAAATATTTCTGTAGTTCTATTGTATTCATATTTATTTAAAAATACAACTTTCCAACCCCAGAGATCGCAAACATGTGTGCGATTGTAATTACAGTAACTTATTATATATCGAAAGGGTGATTATTAAAAATAATACAAAGTAAGTTCATTTTAATTAATTTATTCAAAAATGTACACACAAAGAGATACATACAAATATTACAAAGTTAATATTTTTACAATATATATATATTCAACTATTATAATCGACGGATACATTGCGGTTTTTATCTATCTCAATAACATTATCAAATTCGGCGTAAACAATACAGTTAATAGTTTGTACAAGCGTTGACTCAAATCGAACTTCTAATCTTACAGTGCCATGTCTTATAAGATTCCAATGACCTGAAGAGTTGGCTGATAAATCCGGAGTTAAATCAAAAGCTAACAAACAGTAACCGTTCGAATATTGTTCTCTCGAAATTCCATTCCCTTCATTTAAAAAATGTATACCCGTACCCGAAAATAATGTATGATAAGCCGTGGTGAAAATATGGTTTTCAAACGAAGGTTGTAAAGCTTTCGAAGGTATTTGTTGACCATCAATATATAAACAAAATGTGTTAATGTTGTAATTTTCGAAATTAAATGGATTTTTAGTGAGATTACCGTTAAATGCCCCGTTATCAACAAACCCAATAATACATCTTTTTGGGACTTGCCCCAAAAAAATGTTGTCAAGTGTTTTGCCTTGAATCCCAGATGGTATAGTTAAAACTTTCACTTCAGCTCGAGTGACGGGATATTTTGCTGTAGAAAAAGCCAATGCTTTTTGATGTGCAAGTAAAACAGTTGGATTGATTCGTGCTTTACGAACGATAAGTGTTGCATCTGTAATGCATACTTTAAACTTTGAATCACTTGAAGGGGCCATTAAGTTAAATGTTTCTCTAGAGCGAACTAATTTAACTGACATTTCTACACCATTGATCAAGAACTTTTCTTGGTTAAATATATCGCCATGTAAGTGTCCAATCATTTCAATTTCTTGACTTTCAGAAGCTAATTTTTGTCTTTTAACAAATCCTCCATTTTCCTCGCCGGTTTCATTCATTTTGTTGGCTGTATCTTCATACCAAAGGCCACACGTAAGATGAGATTCTTTAGCTGGTTTAGCATAATTCAACAAAGTTTCCATGTAGGCACGATACGCATATGTATTATTTGGAGGTGATATAAGTTTTTGATTTAAATAGACATCAAGTTGACTGAAGATTGAATGCAACCAATTATTAACCGGAGCCACTACCGTTGAGGCAGCTACCTTAGAGGAATCTTGATGCAATATCCTGGCTTTTATATGAATCAAAGTATGAGACAGATCTATATAATCGTCATATCTTCTTATCGTTTTGACGAATGCATTCCAAAATTTGTTAGTTATGACTCAAACATTTCTAACAGTTTCATGTTACAACTTGTTTCATTGTCTGATAACAGAAAAAAGTTCCAAAGTATTTCAAAAATTTCTAAACAATGAGTCAAAATATTTTTAACAATAGTTAATGGAAAGATGACTAACAAAGACACCTTACAAAATGTTATAAACCTATTCATATCTTTTGTTCATATCTTTTGTTCATATCGAAGCCGGAATTCATTATCACAAACCTTTTGTGCATTGGACCCATGAGTCATGGTGTAGGAGCGATATTTTCTATATATATAGGGTTGGAACTGTTTAAGTTACATTGTGAAACTGTCATTTCTATAGTGAACATTTAGTTTGTTATATTTCGTGTATTTCTAAGTGAAGTGAAATACAAGTATAAATTTAATTTACAAAGTATTAGTGACATAGATTCATACAACAATGAATGTAAGTAATTTTGTTATTACTTTATACCACACTTATATACACTAAAAAACCATCGCTACACTACGAACATCCGTCAATTCAGATTTAAATTTATAAAATATTTTTACAGAACTCACTGGAAATTATTGATGAAGAAAATACTTTTAAAAATTACTACTATCCTCTATCGGATGAAGGTAGTCAGGATTTACTTAGTAATTTACAATCAAAACTAAAGAAAAAGAGGGAGCAAAATATTATTACCAAGAATTTAGATGAATTCTTTGAAGGTCCTATAATAAAACGAAAAAAACTTTCATCCACTGTATCTCGAATCGATGAAGAAGGTAATACCGTCTGTTTATCAACAAACGTTGATGATGGTTCCAGCTCAAGTAAACTTATTAAAATAGAAATATATGACATGAAAAAGATTGCAAAAATACCCTCCACAGAACATTGGAAGCACGCAGATTTTAGAGTTAAATATTACACAAATGATAAACACAAAAATTCTGCAAACGTTAGAAACATTGTTTACGAAATAACTAAAGAAATTTCTAAGACTGAAAATTGTAAAAAATCTCACTTTAGTAATAAGTAATAAACGCATTCCATTCAATTAATATTCGTGTATATATTATTTACTTATAGTTTCTGAATATAATAATCATGTGTATTTTATAGCTAGAATATAAAAAAACTATTTTTGTAAATACAAATTTTTATTAGTACTTTCTTTAAATAAGTTCGTGTCATATATTTCCATTTTATTGAAACATAATCTAAAATTATATCTGTACCTTTCTTCAACGCAAATCTAATATGGAATGTATAATTTGTGGGGAATAGTTCCAGAGAGTGGATTGAAAGACTCCACATATGATGAAGAATTGTACAATATTTGTGCAGTAGTTGAGGAAAACATAGCGTGAGTATGCCTTCTTAAATTATCTCAAAATTTACAGAATTGTTTTGTTCTTCTTCTATAAATATGTTTCTTCTTTGTTTTAGACAATCAAAACAATCATATCAAATCGGGATGGGGTCTAAGAAACTTTGTAGTACGAAGGATGATGACAATAATAAGAAAAAGACTAGATATGAAGATAGGCCATCAACTTCATTATCATCGATCGGGATATCAGCAGACCTCGATGTCGACAAGGTGCAATGTAACACGTGTAAAATTTTGATAACTAGAAAATACTTTACCAATCATTTGAAAAGCAAAATTCATAATAATAATGTTTTAACTTCTCACACATCTCTTAAAAATGTATCAATTGCTGAAACAGCCTTTGGAAATAGAATAATTACATATAAAATTAAAAATAAATCTGATTTATCATCTATGTTAGATTTTGAAACGCCGGAATTGTTTTTAAGTTCTATAAAAGATGATGTGCTATTTTTGATTGAAGAATCTATGCAGAAACATACTGCTTTTAAAGTAAATTTTATACTACACGCAGATTTTATACAACAAACTAAAGATATTCTAAATTCATTTGATTTTCAAACATGTAATTATATAATTTTTCGAGGTGATGACTTAAATATTTTCTTTTCTTCATTATGTGATGCTATAACAAATAAAATAAGTGCTTTTGAACAAAAAGACAGTGGGTGGAGTCTTAAACAAATTAATTGCTTAGACATGAATATTAATAAATTTAATCCGCTACGTGGTACGTCATATATTGATTTACCTAAAGATATTAGTAATAAAAAAGCTGTGATAAACGTAAAAAACTCTGACAATTTATGTTTTCAATGGGCATTACTTTCGGCATTATATCCAGTGAGTAAGAACGCAAATCGAGTATCGTCCTATAGCATGCATGTAAATAAACTAAAATTTAATGGTGTATCTTTTCCCGTTAAATTAAATGATATATCAAAAGTTGAAAAATTAAATAATATTAGTATCAATGTATTCGGTTTAGAATTTAATAAAGAAATGAAAAGGCATAGTGTAGTGGGTCCACTATATTTAACAAAATGTCGTAGAAATAGTCACATTAATTTATTACTCATAAATAGAGAAAGGACTTACCACTATTGTTATATTAAAAACTTATCAAGATTGGTCAGTAAACAAATTTCAAATCAAAATCATGTGGTTTATATATGCGATGGATGTTTATTGCATTTCCCCACAAAGGAAAGGTTGAATAACCATCAACAATATGATTGTTCACATATTACTGTAGAACTACCAAATATAGATAAAAGATATAAAAATTGGTTTGGACAACTAGTGTCAAATACTCAATTAAAATTTGAAAATTTTCATAAAAAGTTAAAGATACCCTTCGTTATATATGCAGATTTTGAGGCCTTTTTAAATCCAATAAAAACGTGTTCTAACGATCCAAATAAACCGTATACTAAAAATGTTCACAAACATGAAGTTTATAGTTTTGGATATTATATTAAATGTTCATATGATAATAGTTTGTCAAAATATGTAACGTATAGCGGTCCAGATTGTGTACAGATATTTATGAATCGTTTATATGATGATTTAAAAATAATAAGTAAGAAAAATAGTTTTCAAAAATGCCCCAAACCATTGACTGCAGAAAATGAAAAGGAAATTGCGAATTCTAAACTCTGTTGTATATGTGAAATAGAATTTTCTGATGATAAAAAGATTTCATATTTTGATTGGTATACAGGTAATTTTAGAGGTGTTGCACACGATGTTTGTATAAGCAAATTTAGGATACCACGTCATGTTCCAGTATTCCTACATAATCTCAGCCACTATGATGCACATTTCATTGTTCATGCATTAAACTTTGTAGAGGGTGATGTGGATGTCATTCCCCAAAACAAAGAAAGATACATATCTTTTTCTAAAACATTAATAATAAATAGCCAAATTTTGAATTTAAGATTTCTTGATTCCCTAAAATTTTTACCATGTAGTCTTGAGCAATTAGCTAAAAATCTCAACGATGAACAATTTATTACTTTAAAAAATAGTTTTCCAAGAAATGAAGATTTCAGGTATGTTAGGAGAAAAGGTATTTATCCTTATGAATTTATAACATCATACGACTGTTTAAAATTAACATCTATTCCCACTAAAAATCAATTTTACAGTTCATTAACTGATTCAAATGTATCTAATGATGATTATAATCATGCACAGAATGTTTGGCAACATTTTGGTTGTCAAAATATGCTGGATTACTCTAACTTATATCTGAAAACAGATGTTATATTGTTAACTGATGTATTCGAAAACTTTAGAAATATTTGTATAACAACTTATGGATTAGATCCTGCTCATTATTATACAGCACCGGGCTTGAGCTGGGATGCTATGTTAAAATATACAAAAATAGAGTTAGAATTATTAACAGACTTTGATAAAATTGCTTTCATCAAGGCAGGTATTAGAGGGGGAGTATCACAATGCAGCAATCGTTATGCTAAAGCTAATAATAAATTTTTAGATAATTATGATGAAAATAAACCTACATCATATCTTGCTTATTTCGATGCAAATAACCTTTACGGTTGGGCTATGTCTCAATATTTACCTGAAGGAGGATTTGAATGGGTCAGTCCAAATACAAGTTTTGATATACCCGACACGTCTGAATTCGGTTTTATTTTAGAAGTAGATTTAGAGTACCCAGTTGAACTTCACGATTTACACTCTGATTTTCCACTTTGCCCTGAGAAAATATGTATAAGTAGTGATTCTAAAGAAACCAAATTAATACCAAATCTTTATAATAAGATCAGATATAAAATTCATTATAGAAATCTTAAACAGTGTCTGAATATGGGAATGAAAATAACAAAAGTTCATAGAATACTAAAATTTAGACAGAGCTCATGGCTGCAAAAATACATTGATTTAAATACAAAACGTAGAATAGAGGCAGTCTCGGATTTTGAAAAGGATTTTTATAAATTAATGAATAATTCCGTGTTTGGGAAAACTATGGAAAACATTGAAAAAAGGGTTAATGTGAAATTGTTAACGCATTGGGACAATAACGGTAAAACTCTAGGTGTACAAGATTTGATTGCAAAACCGGAATTTCACAGTTTATCGATTTTTGCAGAAAACTTAGTTGCAGTACAATTGCGAAAAACAAAGTTGGTTCATAATAAACCCATTTATTTAGGATTTTGTATATTGGATATTTCAAAAACTCTTATGTATGACTTTCACTACAACTACATGATGAGGAAGTTTTATAATAAATTAAAATTATTGTATACTGACACAGATAGTTTAATATATCAGATTTTTACAGACAACTTTTACAATGATATTAAAACCGACCTCGTTTATCGATTTGATACATCCGATTATCCATCAGATAATACATATGGTTATCCAAAAATCAATAAAAAGAAACTAGGATTTTTCAAAGATGAAAATAATGGAAAAATTTTAAAAGAGTTTGTAGGTCTAAGATCTAAAATGTATGCATTTGACGTCGAAAATAAATTGACAGCAAAAGCAAAGGGTGTTAATAAATGTGTTACAAAAAAAATGACCATGGAAAATTATAAGACTTGTCTCTTCACTAAAAATATCCAATTTTGCAACATGTACAGATTCAAATCAATTAAACACACAATTTTCACCCAGCAAATAAACAAAAGATGTTTGTCTTATAACGACACAAAGCGTTATATTCTACCCAATAATATGGATACACTGGCGTGGGGTCATTACAAATTAAAATAGATTATAGAAAAATCTGTATGTAAATATTTCTTTGTTAATATATATTTCTATTCAATGTTCTAATTAAGTACCTTAATGTTAACTAAAATATGTATGTATTTCGATTAGTTTATGAATATAATATTTGTAAATATGTTGCTGTACACTGCTGTATTTGTATACTAGTCTTAAGATGTATCTTTTATTCAATTATTATTGTCAATAAATAGTTAATATTTGTAAATACTTTTTCTTATGTTTATTTTTTAATATGCATGTAGTAAGTGAATATATAAACCAACAATTGAACGAAATGTTTTATTTCTCTCTGTAACTCTCAAGCATTTACACACATGCAACGTGATGTTTCACTTTATTCATCCATTTACTGCAATAGTTGCAGGTCCAAGTGGCTGTGGAAAATCAAATTTTGTTACAAACTTCATTAAATATATTAATGACATATGTAGTAGGGAGTTTACACAAATTACTTGGTGCTTTGATGAAATGCAACCATTATATAACTTGCCAAATGTAAATTATCATCAAGGTATACCAGATCTTAATATGTTTGATGGGAAGAATGCAAACCTTGTAATAATTGATGATCTTATGAGAGAGTCTGATGGTCGCATTGTTGATATTTTTACCAAAGGAAGCCACCATAGAAACTTAAGTGTATTTTACATCACACAAAATTTATTTCACCAAGGTAAAGGACAAAGAGACATTTCTTTAAATTCAAATTATATTGTTTATTTTAAAAATCCCCGAGATAAAACTCAAATACGATACTTAGCACGCCAAGTATCACCAGAAAATCCAAAATTTCTTGAAGATGCCTATCGTAATGCAACTATGGAAGCACATGGGTATTTAATGATAGATCTTAAACAAAACACTGATGAAATGTGTCGAATTAAAACAAAAATATTTCCTCCAGATGTACATTGCGTTGTTTATGTCCCCACCAAAGGCTTTAAATATAGCAAGAATCAACAAATTCCTGTCATTTACACATAATGCCGCGAAGTCTAAACACGCATAAAGACTTACTGAGAGCACTACATAAGCTTAAACCTAAATATAAGAAAGCTCTTTTACAATCGTGTGACGAAAAGGAAATTAACTGTATTTGTGAATGTATACATAACGTCCTCCAAGGTAAAGTGGAACTACCAGAAAAAGAGAAAAAAAAACTTAAACGATATAAATCTATACTGCGGAAATTGTTACATAAAAGTTCTAATAAAATAAGAAAAAATATTATTATTCAAAAAGGTGGTGCATTTCTACCAATAATATTGGGTTCAATTTTGAGTGGCTTAGTTAATTATTTTATGTAATAAAAATGGAGCAAGCTAAGAAAATGTTGCTCATTGAACCAAGTTTGATGGACAAACTAAAATACAACCAAGTTCCTGATAGACCCACTTCTAGATTAGATGCTGAGATGAAAAATATTTTGAATAGTAATATGGATGATAGGAAAAAATGTATTCTATATCTACAAATTTTACAAAGATATTTACACTTTACTGGAGAAGACCGTCAACCTCATGAAATACCAATAATAACTAAAAGTATTGATACTACCACTCCAGAAGTAAAAGTAAATACATCTAATAAAAGTAATTATACCGACGACAAGAGTTTAGTTACAGCTCTGCCACCAAACACTGAAGATAAAAATCAGGAGAGTACTATATCTTATGAAAAACTTCCTTACACGAAAGATCAAATTCTTAGTTTAATACCAAAAACCTATGTAAAGAAAGGTGGGTCTTTATTGGAATTGCTAACTCTAAGTACAAATAAAATTCATTGGAATGATGATGGTACAGTCATTATAGATAACGAAAAAATTCTTGGAAGTAATATAGTAGATTTGTTAAATGATGCAATTAGACCGTTAAAAAAAAGTGATCCAATAGGTTGGGAAAAGTTTGCAACAGCATTGAAGGATATTAAAGTACCGTTGACTTACGTTGGGAATCCAGCTAGAAGTGAATACATACACCGGCTTCAATTAAAGGATATTGACCAAGTATCTACAGATGAAGAGTTTAATGATAAAAAAAACAATCTAGAAAAGATAAAAAAACCTATAAGAAAAAAAAATAGTTGGGAAAAATGGACCCCATACTAGAGATAACTAAGATTTATTATGATCCATCACATCCTGCTGGTTACAGTAGTATTGAAAAATTGTCGAAAGCTATGAAAGGTAAAATGACTAAGGAAGACGTTAAAAAGTGGCTACGGTTACAAGAAACATACACGTTGCATAAACCAGTACATAGGAAATTTCCTCGAAACAAATATATTTTGTCCAACCTAAATGAACTTTGGCAGGTAGACTTAAGTGATATGAGATCTTATTCTACACATAATGACGGATTTAATTATATACTTTGTGTTATTGATGTGTTTACTAAATATGCTTATGCTAGACCTATGAAAAATAAAAATTCTGAAACAGTTAAATCATGTTTTGATAGTATTTTTAGTGAAGCTAATACCACACCAACACATATACAATCTGATAAAGGAAGTGAATTCCTTTCAAAAGATGTAAAGGGTTATTTAAAGAGTAAAAATATAAATTATTATACAACAAATAACCCTGATATTAAAGCCAGCATTGTAGAAAGATTCCAAAGGACACTAAAAATGAGAATGTGGCGTTATTTCACTCACAAAAATACCCATAGGTATATAGATATCCTACAGAACTTAATATACGCATATAACCATAGCTATCATTCTAGTATTAAGATGTGTCCTTGCGATGTAAATTTTGATAATATAATGACTGTTTGGAATAATTTGTATGACAGAGAAAAAGTTAGTCAACCTACAAATATTCCACTTCCAAAATTTCATATTGGTGACTATGTAAGAATCACCAAACACAAACATATCTTTCAAAAGGGATATGAATCCAATTGGAGTGATGAAATTTTTATTATATCTTCTATAATAGATAGATCACCGTGGGTAGTATACACATTAAAAGATTTACAAAATGAACCAATAACAGGAACTTTTTATGAGAAAGAGTTACAAAAAATATCTTATGATCCTACTTCAAGTTATAAAATAGATAAAATTATCGGTTCCCGCTATTCCGGTAACAGAAAGCAAGTGTTGGTCAAGTGGAAAGGTTATCCGGATAAATTTAATAGTTGGATATTGGCTTCTAGTTTAAAGAAAATATGATGAAGGAAAGTTTTTATTTAACATTGTTGAGTAATAGCTCCATGGAATACTTCCCAGAAAATACGACAACCCAGTTTTCAACCAAATTACCGAAACCTATTATACTTGAAGGTAGATGGTCTGTTGGTGTCGTTGAATTTCAATATCCATGCACGATGTTTACAGTTCAGGAACATGAAAATATTGTTTATATAACAAAATGGGCTGTAATGCCCCATGAGGATAAACCTTCACTAATATACTACAAACATTATATACCAGCCACCAACTATGATGATATTAATCAAATTTTAACAGCATTAAACAGCATTGATGATAAAGTTATATTTCGATATGATGAAATTTCAAAGTTTGTATCTGTAACTGTAATGGATGAATCAATAAGATCAGTTACGTTAGCACCTAGCTTAAGTCTTCAACTAGGATTTGAACCAACTAGAAACTTAGCACACAGGGGTGGTTTTGGAAAATGTTCAGCGAATTTACATCTAGGGCTACCATCCCAGTTATTTGTTTATAGTGATATTATTGAACCGCAAATTGTTGGGGATGTGATGACACAATTATTAAGAATAATACCACTAGACCCTTCAAAATACATATATGGAGCTAATAAAATGCATGTTTTCTCACCACCTCACTACATACCTGTTATGCGCAGGGAGTTTGACACGATTGAAATAAATATAAGATCAGGCACAGGACAAAAAATACCATTCCAGTTTGGGACATTGTGTATTAAACTCCACTTTATGAAACTATAATGTATTCCAAAGAATATAATGAAATTTGTCCTTATGAGCACTATTATTCACATCAAGCTGGTCACGGTATTGGTGTGATTTATCGAGGAGCACCGTATCAGCGTGGACATGGAATTGGTAGTTTTTTAGGAGGCTTATTTAGATCTGTTTTACCATTGCTCTCTAGTGGTGCTAAAGTAGTGGGTAAAGAGGCTTTAAATGCCGGTGTGGGTCTATTATCGGATATGGTTAATGCACGCCCCATGGAAGATTCAATAAGAACTAGATTGAAAGAGGCCAGCTCAAATTTACACAAAAAAGCTCAAGATAAAATTAATCGAATTAACATGTCCGGTTCAGGATATATAAAAAAGAGGAACCGTTTGAATTCTCTCATTTCAGCACCGAATGTCAAGGTGAAAGGTATCAAAAAATCAAAGTCAAGTCATACTAAAATCAAAGACATATTTTCATAAAATGTCATTTCTACATAACAAATCATGTGAGTGCATTAAATCAGAGTTAGATTTATTTGCATTACCCTCAACACAAACTAGTATAGAAAATGGAATATGGATACATTATAAACCTATATCATCTCTAGCTGATGATGGGCCCCTCGAATTTCAAGTACCAGGAACTGGTGAAGATTATATAGATCTGTCTCATACTTTGATTCATATAAAAGCCAGGATATTGCATCAAGATTCCTCTAAGGTAGCTGCCTCAACGGTAGTGGCTCCGGTTAATAATTGGTTGCATTCAATCTTCAGTCAACTTGATGTCTATTTAAATCAAAAACTTATATCACCTCCAAATAATACATATGCGTATCGTGCCTACATGGAAACTTTGTTGAATTATGCTAAACCAGCTAAAGAATCTCATCTTACGTGTGGCCTTTGGTATGAAGATACAGCCAACAAAATGAATGAAACCGGCGAGGAAAATGGAGGATTTGTTAAAAGACAAAAATTAGCTTCTGAAAGTCAAGAAATTGAAATGATTGGACACTTACATGGCGATATATTTAACCAAGAAAAGTTCTTGATCAATGGTGTAGAAATGTCAGTTAAATTAGTTCGCTCTAGAGAAACATTTAACTTAATGGCCCCTTCAAGTGATTCAAAGTTTAAAGTATGCATTACAGATGCAACACTTATCGTTCGTAAAGCACGAATCAATCCAACTGTTTTACTTGCACATCAAAAAGCATTGGCTTTTTCTACAGCAAAATATCCCGTCACTCGAGCTGAAGTGAAAGTTTTAACTATACCATCTGGGATTCAAGGCAAAACACTTGACAACATTTTTTTGGGGCAAGTCCCAAAAAGATGTATTATTGGGTTTGTTGATAACGGGGCATTTAACGGTAATCTCACTAAAAATCCATTTAATTTCGAAAATTACAACATTAACACATTTTGTTTATATATTGATGGTCAACAAATACCTTCGAAAGCTTTACAACCTTCGTTTGAAAACCATATTTTCACCACGGCTTATCATACATTATTTTCGGGTACGGGTATACATTTTTTAAATGAAGGGAATGGAATTTCGAGAGAACAATATTCGAACGGTTACTGTTTGTTAGCTTTTGATTTAACTCCGGATTTATCAGCCAACTCTTCAGGTCATTGGAATCTTATAAGACATGGCACTGTAAGATTAGAAGTTCGATTTGAGTCAACGCTTGTACAAACTATTAACTGTATTGTTTACGCCGAATTTGATAATGTTATTGAGATAGATAAAAACCGCAATGTATCCGTCGATTATAATAGTTGAATATATATATATTGTAAAAATATTAACTTTGTAATATTTGTATGTATCTCTTTGTGTGTACATTTTTGAATAAATTAATTAAAATGAACTTACTTTGTATTATTTTTAATAATCACCCTTTCGATATATAATAAGTTACTGTAATTACAATCGCACACATGTTTGCGATCTCTGGGGTTGGAAAGTTGTATTTTTAAATAAATATGAATACAATAGAACTACAGAAATATTTGAACGAAATACATCCAAGTTTGCGGTATAATGTGTATGCTGCAAATAGATTACCGATATACATGGAAACTCCTACTTATTTAATTAGTAATTTGGACCCCGATACAAAACCTGGATCACATTGGGTTGCACTACATATAGACAAAAATGGTTTTGGTGAATTTTTCGACTCCTATGGACGACCACCTTCTGGATATCACTATGCATTCTTAAAGAGAAATAGCCACCGATGGAGTTTCAATAAAAAAATATTGCAAAACAATTGGACTTCAGTATGTGGTCAATACTGTTTAATGTATTTGTACTACAAGTTGCACAACTGTACAATGAATTACTTTATTAATCAATTTGACATCGATACCATGTACAATGATATGTTATTATGGAATTTGTTTAATTACTGTTTTAAAATAAATGAATATGACTAATGAAGGAATGTAGACGGCTTTTTATTATACATAGAAAAAGTACCTGAGACTCCCCGACCGTAACTCGATTCAAACAATAGCGTTCGAGCGAACAATAGGCGACCCTTGCTCGGATGATCCATTGTTAACTGTACCCCATTGCTTTTGTATTATTATAGCCTAGTTAATGTTATGCTATCTCTGAAACGGTTAAAGCTACGCAATTTTAAATACTTGCATTCGATTCAGCGACCCTGAAAACCTTTTTTTTTTTTTTTTTTTTTTTTTTTTTTTTTTTTTTAGGGTTGCCACCGTGATCAGTGAGCTAGAACCTGTGAATCCCTACTACTATCTGAAAACCTTTTTTTTTTT
The DNA here is from genome assembly GCA_036320925.1 of Automeris io. Lineage (NCBI taxonomy): Eukaryota > Metazoa > Arthropoda > Insecta > Lepidoptera > Saturniidae > Automeris > Automeris io. Next base: position 106 of record JAUDJH010000179.1, on the reverse strand, counting down.
TTTTTTTTTTTTTTTTTTTTTTTTTTTTTTTTTTTTTTAGGGTTGCCACCGTGATCAGTGAGCTAGAACCTGTGAATCCCTACTACTATCTGAAAACCTTTTTTTT
>JAUDJH010000094.1:0-29515 GCA_036320925.1 Automeris io | reverse complement strand
ACGACTTATAAGATGCTGAATATAGCCAGCGGCTGAAAATCTTTGTGCCTCAACCCTTATTAGTTTGATGTTTAATAGTCGTACAAGAAAGTTAAATACATCTCTTTTTCTCTTGCTACTGATCTGCAGGTTGTTGGAAATTATTATATTAGGTCCTTACATATGAAATTGGCGTTTTTCGTACTGGCCACTTAAATCACAAATTTCTCCTCTTTGGTAAGGAATTCCAAATTCAAATTTGTACAGCTATAGATAGACTCATGTATTTGTGCTTCGATGATCGTCATTCATTTGTTTTTTTCTTTTGTTTTTTTCTGTTTGCGTCACTCATTTTACAAAATGGAAAACTTAAAATATCGCAATATTTACGAGTACGAGTTCCGCCGTGGCACTAGTGCTGCGGAAACAACTCGAAGGGTGAATGATGTGTATGGCGGTCGTGTTGCAAAAGAAAACACAGTTCGTTTTTGGTTCCAACGTTTTCGTTCTGGAAATTTCGACCTGCAGAACAAGCCCCGTGGACGGCCTGAGACTCAAGTTGATAATGAAGAGTTGAAGGCTATTGTGGAAGCGGATCCATCGCAAACCACGTCCGAGTTAGCTGGAGGCTGCGATGTTAGTAATAAAAGTGTTTTAATTCACTTGAAGCAAATTGGGAAGATTAAAAAGCTTGAAAGGTGGGTACCTCACGAATTGACTGAAGCAAACCGGCAAACGCGCGTCGACTGCTGCGTTACATTACTAAACCGGCACAATAATGAAGGTATTTTAAACCGAATCATTACCTGTGATGAAAAATGGGTTCTTTACGATAATCGGAAGCGCTCAGCGCAATGGTTGGATCCTGGCCAGCCAGCCAAATCCTGCCCCAAGCGAAAATTAACCCCAAAAAAGTTACTTGTAAGCGTTTGGTGGACTAGTGCCGGTATTGTTCATTACAGTTTTCTCAAATCTGGCCAGACTATTACGGCTGATGTCTATTGTCAGCAATTGCAAACCATGATGGAAAAGCTAGCGGCTAAACAACCTAGGTTGGTCAATCGCTCCACGCCACTGCTGCTTCACGACAACGCTAGACCACACACTGCGCAACAGACGGCTACTAAATTAGAAGAGCTTCAATTGGAAAGTCTAAGACATCCTCCGTACTCCCCGGACCTTGCTCCAACAGATTACCATTTTTTTTCGAAATTTGGATAACTTCTTGCAAGGGAAAAAATTCAACTCCGATGGGGCAGTCCAAATCGCCTTCAAAGATTTTATTGATTCCCGTCCGACTGGTTTTTTTAGTAAAGGGATCAATGAACTACCTATGAGATGGCAAAAGTGCATAGAAAATAATGGTTCATACTTTGATTAATTAAATATATTATATTAAAAAATATTCAACTTTTTGTTCCTCCCATACAAAACGCCAATTTCATATGTAAGGACCTAATATATTCGATCACTATTAACTACATTGTAATGCTACTTGGACTGCACTGTACTTTCCATCAGATGTGCTGTAGTTACTTTGTCGTGCCAGTAAAGAGATTTATGTTCGAATGAAATAAGTACATAGTGACTTGCTTCGGCCTGTCGCATTTCGGCAACAGCTTGTGTATATTCAATTGTTCATATATTTAAATACCTTTCGTCGTGTAGGCCGACACAGCGATGTTGATTGAAAACGGATTTCAATCCCTTGGAGGTCGTTGCCGTTTTTGCATTACTGTGCGTTCCTTTAGGTGCAATGTTGTCGCTTTATCAACCCAGTATAAAAAAAAAACGCAAAACATAGTTATTAATGCATTTATTTATGACTAATATCTTATGAATACATTCCTAAACACGACTTAAAACACATCTACACTGGCAATACTTATTCTACATTTTGACAGTTAGCTTAGACACGTGGGACAAAATGGCTTATTTTGAGAGGTTATATAATCTAAAATTTCGAGTATAGTTATGTAGTATTCATAAAAATGATCTTTTAAATTCTATAATGTTGTAATTCTTTTTCGAGGGGTATTTAAGAGCGGCTTGCATAGACAAATAAAATTTAGTTTAAGACTGTATAAAATATTATAAAAAGAATTAGATATATCAGCTTTTAAATATTTCACACATCACCCACCGCAAAATAATTACACAAACTTTTTACAAATATCTTTTAAATCTTACTAAAGTAACATCAGTACAAGTTTTCGATATATTTCCATAAAGCGCCTACACACACGTGCAAATATATATACCTGGCGTACTTGAACAATAACTGACCATGTTAGGTATACATACCTGAGGCCCAAGTGTGAGTGTTTTCGAGACTTCGTGAATTAATTTCAATTTTTAACGTCAAAGCGTATGAAGTCTTTCATCAGCGTAACTAACGAGTAGTTCGAGAATCTTTAACTCCATACATTTCAACATTTATAAACGTAAACTAATTCGACATCACTAAATAAACTCACACTTAGGCCTCTGATCGGGAATCGCATAAAACGGACGAGAATTCATTGACAGCCACCGTTAATAGACCGCCATTTGAGGACATTAACTGTATGCAACTGATGTTTAGTTTAACTTCAGTGTCAATGTACATATCCAGGTATATTATTTCTCGTGTGGGGCACTTTATATTGCTTAAAAATTAGAATAAGATTATATATATACAACGATGACGCTCGAGCCTTAGTATTATTAAAGACGCTATTTTGTTTTTGCTTGCACATTTTTCAATTAAAATTTATTTAATTAATGTCAAAGTATACGGTAAAACATCGATTTCACGAAATCAAACTTAGCTCTGCGAATGCTTGAATCAAGTTGCTATTACACATCCCGGTTTATCTTAAAGACAACTTTTTTAAGTATAGTGTAAGCAAAATCAAAAAAGTTGTTTTCCATTTTAGTCTTGGCATTTTATACGTCATTGACAATATTAACACATTTGCAACTGTCGACAGAATTGATATCCTTAACGATACTAAGATGAACTCTCGATAGCGCTACTATCAACAATTCACATCCCTAATCAAAAAATATTCATATTAAAACTATCTATATATAAGAATTACATTTCAATTTAATTAAGCTTCTAGTCCTCCATACAAGAACTACGTAAATATAAAAACAAATATTAAAATAGTTACAAATTAAAATATAATTTATTCAGAATATAAAATTAATTTAAAAAATCACTAAATGATTATTTTTTAAATTATTGGTGTTTACACGTTTTTAAAGATCCTTTCTTTGATAAATAAACCTTACAATAAAGATACAAAAACAAAAACTTATTTTTTAAATACCTTAAAATAATAAATGCAACTTTCTGGCCACTTCATTAGTCATTTACATATAGTGATGTCCTTAATTAATCAAATGATTTACAGTTCAGTCACAAAGGAACTTTTCTGTACATATCAGGTATATTTGTCTGGTATGTTGGTCATAAATACTTGACAGGAAATATTGCTACGTATGGTTGTAAAGAAAACTTGTCAGACACGCTTTTAAAGGATACCTATCAGGAATTTAAACAGACGCGCTCTTAAGGTATACTTATTTAAGAAATCCTGCCTAGGAATATTATCAGGTAACATTATCAGTCATATTTATAATTTATTGATATTTGCATTTGTGGGTTTTATCTCGATTAACCTATACTTCTGTATTATATTGTGCCTAGTAAATGCTTTTTCTTTCTTTCTTATTTATATTTGTGAGTAGTACCTGTCAGGTATACTTGTTCGGAATACTTGCCTGGTATACTTGTGCATGTATGGCAGCAATAAGTTTATTTCCCATTATCAGGTTATGAAAATTATAGAAAGACCGTAAATAATACAAATTTTAAAGCATATAAAATTGTTGAATTGTATAGTAATTTCAACACGAGATCGTATGTATAATACTATTCTATGAATCTAGGCTCCTCGTGACATGTTTGTAAATTATATTACCCTCAAATCCAAGCAGAAAACACAAACGACAGTTAATATAAATATACTTCATTGATAATAAGTTTTAACTTGGGACGTATAAATCACAATGTCTTTCAGGACGATTGAATATAATTCTATACATTCACGAACCGTTTTTAATAATAATTTATCGATAATTGATAAATTGTATTGACTTTTATGAGGTGTTGGACCGATTGCCCAAACTGCGTCGAGACCACGACACACAAGTGCAAAGACCGTCATAGTGCCTCGTTTCAGCCTTTCGCGTTTCAGGATCAGTCTGTGTATATCCGGTGTTTCAAATAGTTGGAGGACATACTGTCATGATAGATGGCGACTGTCAACGGATTTCGTCCCTTGACGGTCTTTGCCGTGCTTGGACCACGCTGTACTTTCCTTCAGGTGCAATGTAGTCACGTTGTCGGCCCAGTCCAAAAAAACATATATTACATTTATAAAACATCAGTATATTATGTATATAATCATAAAAAAGTAAGCAAATAAATTTTTGTAAAATAACGATTTTGTTACTTTCGTTAATAAAATAGGAACATTGTAACTAAACATTTTAAAAAGTAAAATATACTTTACTGATCATCAATAACAATATTTTATACCCTATAATTTTAATATTATTGTCTCTCAAATCGATATTACCATTTTTTTATGTCCCGGGCATAATCCTGCATAGGAGCATCAGGGCCGCTATGAGAGCAGCGATCCCGGTGTGTCAGACTCCTGACTATAAATCCACCTGGGTGTCCCTCTAATCATTACACCGAGGCCTTACAAACCAAATTCGTCCAGTTGCCCGGGGAGCGAATAGCTTGTTCAGGCCTCTTCTCTGGAAGGTGGGGGGGGCTACAAAAAGCCTACTTCTCCAAGCCTTTCTACCAGGCTGCGCGCCGGACGCAGTGTGCCATCTTCCTCTCATCCGGACAGCATATTCCCTCAAATCTACTGCCCGTTGAGAACGACCGTTGCCGGAACAGCGTTGGGGTACAATTGGCATGTCCTTGGGACCAGTATCACCCAAAACACGCTGCCAAGGAACCTCGACGCGTTTGAATATATTCCGCGACCTGAGGAGCAGTACGTATAACTAAGAAACTTTCAAAATTTAGTCTCGATTGAAAGTCTAGTTTTCATTTATTAAAATTATTCCCAATGTTATGTTAAACAAAACTATTTCGGGTTTAATACAATTCAGAGTTTGCCTTATGTATTTAAAACTACGAAAAACTGTTTGAAACATTAAATGTATTTTGTAGCTGCAAAATATAACATCTATACTTACGTTTGGCGCTTTGTTAATGCTTCAATAGTGCTAGGCATTAGAACGTATTAAATTCTCTTTGACGCGACATCTATTCAAAGCCCTTACGCACTTCTGGTCGAGAATTTTTAATAGAGTTTCTTCTGGCAGGTCCAATGTATCTATAATCAAATTAAATATATTTATACAAAGGCTCTTTCTTTAAAGGGGGTATCCGATAAACATAGGTTGAAAAAAAAACTAGGAGTGAATTACAGAAGTAATTTAACCTATGTTTGTACCTAATAAGAAACAGGACGGCCTGGAAGATAATTTTAAGGAATCTTCGATCTAGTCGTATCGTTTTTCAGCAACAGCATTCATAGAGTTCCATTGACTTGAATGCAACTATTTACATGTGTTGAATCTCTATGATTGCTCAGATTACTCCCCGTAGCGTTACAAGCTAGGAAAGGTGTATGAACTAAGCGAACATAACTATCTGACAGAAATCACTCATGTTAAGTTTGCCCCTTTTTAAACAAATCCAAAGGTTTCTAGAAAGCACCGAAATAGAATGAACTGTGTGCTTGGATCAAGTAACATTCGACAAACGATGATGCTACTAGAAAGATGCAAAATGTATAAAATTAATGTAATGTGTAATGTTACGACACGATATTTCGAAAACTTATTTCTAGTCCATATAATTTTATACTATCTACTAGCGTTATCGTTTATATAATGTTACTTTGTGTAGCTCTTCTGTTGAGAATGCGTAAAGAAGGTGCGGTGTCAGTGTTTATTTTCTAGTCGAAAAAAAACTAAGACCCGATTGACTGTTTGTGACTGATTAATTATTCTTAACTGAGTAATAAATATTAATTAAACATAGTGATAAAATATCAATAATGTAGCCTGATCAGAAAAACAAGTCATAGATCCTTGTAAAAATTAACAATTACCTGCGGCAGATATACATAGATAGCGCTGGTCATGCCAAGTCTGCGAACTTTCTGATTTAGAGTCATCTTTATCAACTTCGGCAGCTGGCTGGCGCGCATAAACTGAAACAAGAAACGTGTAATGCTGTAGATTTATTGTTATAGAAGTTTGCATAAAATCCTTGTCTTCGGAGACAACTTTAACTTGCTTTTCTCCTAATAATTCTGTTAGCAACGAGATCTTGTAAATGTATTATGTCAATGGCTGAAAGGCGAAGTTTTTAGCTTGTATTTACAAGTTTCCCCTGGTAAAGGTCAGGGTCTTTGTTTTCGTATTTATTATTTCATACGACATTAAACATTGTCATACAATTTATTGCCGTTATGCTAGACGTTGTTGTTACGTATTTTACATTTACTATTTAGTTGGTTTACTGCAGTAATCGGTACTGCAATTTCTCCTGTTACAATTCTCAATGAACGCATCCTTTCTGTGCACAAACTTCGTCCATTCCCTCAGGTGCTATTCTGCCTAAGCGACACTTTGAGCGACATCAACTTATATTCAAGATTACTTGTATGTCACGATATTTCTCAGGGTTCTGGGGGACTTGTTAACTTAGGTAAAACGAAAAGATCCCTTAATAAGGACATGTTATAAATAAATAATTTAGAAAAGGCTATTTCGGTTACTTAATTAAATAGTATATTAAATGGAATATACTCCTACATACCTATTATGTATATAATGTAAGTGTATAATTAGTAATTGTTATTTCATGAAATATGTTAGATACCTTAAGAATTTAATGTAGTTCAAAATTGTTTGTATGCGTTTTGTAATTTATTGTAATAAAAAAATAAATGAATGTTGTTTTTTTTATACTGGCCCCATAAAGTGTTCACATTACTCCTGATGGGAAATACAGAGTAGTCTAAGAACGGCGCATCTAACAAAAATCGATTTATTCGTTGCTTGAAAATTCCTATATCATACGAAGCTAGAAAAATGGATACTCGAAGTGAATTCAATTTTTTGGCGGTACGCATTTTACTGGTTGTTCCTGTACATTGTAAATCTGGTAATGTAAATACGGAAAGTATATGATTCGTAACGCAAATGGGACAGAGTTTAGACCTGCTGCAGGAAACTTTTTCTTACCGTGTTGTTCGTTGGCAGCGCGATGTTGGGTGCGTCCTGCTGCTCAGCGGTGTTGAACTTTGAGCCGACTTTGATTCAGCAGCAACGGTGGCAGCCACTGATGCCATTGTGATTGCCACACGTGCTTCGCCTACACACACAAACATTCTGATACATTATAACATTTAATAACATCATTCGCTTAACTTGAGCATCGATGTAAAGTCGCCTGCCACGCAGTCTTGCCAGTTGCACAAAGGAAAGTGTTCTCAAGAGCTAATTCCACCAGCAACCAAGTGAAAAGTTTGTGGCTGAACAGCTTGCTACAGAAAAAAGCTCTTAAAGATATTTGAAAGACAAGTCTCTCTCTCTCTCTCTTCTTAATTATATGCTTTTTACAGAGCAGTCGTGTTCAGGTATAGCGTTTGGAGGAGTGCGGAACATACATTTATCCCAAAAATTTGATATTAACTGATTCTCGGAGGGAGCTTTTATTGATCGAAGAGTTGACCAACAACTTTTTAAAGTATAATTTTTAACAAATGTAATAGATTTTACTACACATTATAATACCACTGCAATTTTTACAAACGATTACTAGCGGCCACGGCTTGGTTTCACCCGTGTGCAATTTACGTAAAAAAAAGGTAAATTGTCAAAAAAAAAAAATCTTGTCATATTGTTATATGTTGAGGGTGGCATATAAAAAAATCCGTCCTTACCCAATGTAACCAAATGTAAATGTAAATATTTAATGTTTTTAGCTACAGTAATTTAGGTTTTACCATGTTACGTCACTTAGGACATGTAATTTTATATATATATATATATATATATATATATATATATATATATATATAATATATTGATTACTAGGCCAGAATAGCATACTTAATTTGAGTCAATGTAATCTTGACTAGATCTCTCGGGCCACTGCTTGTCGGCCTGATATGTTAGTGTGCTAGATTATATATTTACGTAGGTGCGTATAGGAAAGTTGGGATGCATGTGTAATTGTAGGTTTATTTATGTATATGTATGTTTATTTGTGTTTTTATTTATGTGTACATAATTAAAGGAGAGATGAATCACTGCTAGTGTGAGTGATGAGAATGTTTAGTAACTTGAGGTGCTACTAACTTTAAAATTATTTTGTTCTTTTTGGAGCAGGCACGTCGGTCGCTGGCGGTGCTGCGTTCGCCGGCGCCGCGGTATCGGGCTCGTGGTGCGCACCCACGGCCTTCCGCTTCAGAGGCTTTTTGCCTCTGTTTAACAGCGCCGGCGACAAGTACTCCCGTACCTGCTTGCGACGCAGGTGTTTCGCCTTAACACAAACATACATACACGTTATTGACATTTAAATACATCTTTCAGTTTCGTATGTCGGTTTGCGGAGTCACAGCTATTCAGTAATCAATATCCCGGCTAGGACTAAGAAGTTATCTAACTCTTACTTTTACCGTGTCGTTGATCTATGGAATGGTCTTCCGGCGAGCGTGTTCCCACCATCCTATGATATGGAATCCTTTAAGCGTATCGTGAAGAGATATTTGTGTAGATCGGCATGATCGCTGCGACTATCGATAGGGTTTTCTTAATTGTCGATAGTCGTTGTCGTTTTTGTACTGCACCATGCTTACCATTGGTGTGGTGTAATCCCTGTCGAGACCTGTGTGTCCCTGTAATTGTGTCGAGTCAGGACACAAAAAAAAACGGAAATTTACAAATAACAGATAGCAAAGCATAAGGCTCTCAGTATATGCCTAACAGATTATTAATTTTTTAAAAGAATTGTTCTAAACATTTTAGAAACACAGTGTCGTATGACCTCGAGCATGGAGTATTTCAAGCATAAACACTGAAATTGCCATGAAGCTCTGCCTCGGCATAACTTGAACCATTCGCAAATTTTCCATGTTGCAGAATTGGACTTTTAACAATCTCTGGATTTATAAGAGATACATACACGTTTTCTAAATGCTTTGAAAGAGCTTTAAAGGTTATACTATGAAATGCGAGTATAACGATGTTGATCGGAACCGCACATCCGACCTTATGGAGCTTACTTCGTCATCTGTGTCTAGTTCTCATAGTGTAGGAGTTTGTCAATGTGATTGTCTACAAATATTGTTACTTACGTCTACGTTGAGCCCCTCCAGCTTAACGTGGCTCTTCACCGCATGGGACATAACGGTATTAACAAATAACGTTATGTCGTGGGTGAAATCCACGTTTGTGGCGGTCGCGTCAAACACCAGCCCGATGAACCACATCGAGCAGTGGTTTGAGACGACTGGCTTCTGTCAATTGAAATGAAAAACCGTTATATACAGGGTGTCCTTTAAAGCGAAGTCCAAAGCGAAAGAACTGATAGAGGGAGAAGAGCACTATAACCTGCCCCAAACATGGTTCCCTAATTTTCGTTGAATTTGGGAAAAAATGTGTTTTTCGGAAAATCTTAAATTGCTTCATAAATATGATTATTCTAAAAAAAATATACACTTGTGATGAGTTAATTGTTTTCGATCTGACAAACTACAGTTATATGTCGGCAAATGACCTTGAATATCGTTGATATTATAAAAGAAAAATGTATTTTATCGATAGTATTGCCGATATCGAACCGAAACCCTTCAGCTCCCAAACGACTATACTTTCACTCGGTATAGGAAACATAGCTCGGCTTAAATTACCTACTGAATAAATATATTCAATAATATTACGACATTTAATGCTTCATCTGTTAAGGTTTTTTCCACACCTTCTGTCTGTAAACGGGGCCCTTTCGCGTCCTGCCTTCTTTTCAATCTTTTAATAAATGCAAAAAATTATGCTATTGCCCAAAACATTCATTTTGAAATACCAAATGAAAGTTCTCGTAAATAAGGGACAGAAGCCGCCGCCGCTCCTCCATTTAGTGGGTATAAACAGAAATGGACGACCCCCGTTTACACACGTGGTGTTCATGTTATCAGTTTAACTTGCCTTACACGATTAGAAATGAGAATTTACACTGACCTTGTTGTTCTTTTCTGCTGCTGCTGGCGCAAAAGGGGCTACGGGAGTACCTGTAATAAAAAAAAAATTACGTCCGATACACAAGAATATATTACTTGCACTATTAAGAAAGAGAAGGCCTTTATAGTGGCTTGTAATTATGTAAATCTTTAATTAGTCTGACCTTTACATATGATATAGGTATTGCAAATACCTTCCTAAAGTAAATTTATATTTAATTTATTTATTTATTTTTATTTTTACATAATTAAGGACGGCCAGTGGCCAACACACTATAAAACAATAAAAAAAAATCGCAAAAATGTACATTTATGTGTTGCGCCGTTTAAGGCCACCACATCGTGCATGAAAAACATAAACGATACAACTTATAATATAACTTAACTTATGATATTTGTTATAATTAGTTAAGATATTTTATGTCACTGCGACTTTAAATTGTTTTGCTTTACCGTTGATATTTGTAGTCGTTTCGGGACTGCACCACGCTTACCATCAGGCGTGATGTGGTTACTACGCAGAGTTAGGATTAAAAAAAATATGAGATACCGATGTTGCGGACGTGCCACGCCTTCAGTGGCTCTCCAGTAGCCTAAGACAGCTAGAGATTAAACATTTTCGAGGTACGTCCAAAGATGTACTCGCTAAACATTTTTGTGAGGTGATGAAGTAATGTTAGCTTTAAGAAGATCAATCGACTTACCTGGGGGCAGTGCCAGCGGCTGTCCATTGTTAGTGTTCAGGGGCACGGAGTTATAGCGTTCTGTGTTCACGTGAGCTATTGTTATGGGCTGGTTGCGTTCAAGGGACACTGTAACAGATAGCATTTATTATATTATTATCAAATAATAGACGAGCACCTATCAGTCGAGGCTGGCATAGTCATCAAGGATGCACTGTAGCCTTATTAATATATTTGATTTTTAAAAAGCATCAATTAGCTGATGTCCTATGTCTCAGCTGGTGTGTTCAATTATCACACGTTGAGTGAGAGTCATCGATCCAGTCATATTTTAAAACTATTAGTTGATAGTGCGTCAACAATGTCCTCAGGTAATGTATTCCAAACTTGGAATATTCTGTTATTAACTGAGTGATAACAAATATTTGTTTTCGAGTTCAAATGAGCCCGCTGCACACCATTCACACAACGAGCGCGGTGACGACTGTTGTCTTGAAAAATATTGTATAATTTGGAACAGTTATATTTTCCTGTGAATATTTTAAATGTCTCGATAAGATCCCCACGCTGGCGGCGCTCCTGTAGCAGCAACAGTTGCGGAGTTGTCAATCTCTCGTCATAACTCTTTTTACCTAACCCTACCGGAATTCTAACAGCTCTCCTCTGGATATTTTCAAGTATAGTTATATTTTTGAAAAAGTAAGGGTTCCAAACCAGAAATGTATATTATAGCAATGGTCGTATATAAGTTTTGTATATCTTAACAAAGGCTTCAGGAGTTAAGTGCTGAAAAGATCTGGGTACCATACTAAGCATGTATATTGCTAATAATTAAGTTAATAGGCTAATTTTTGCTATTAGATCTAACATTTTGGTAGTAGATCGGTGGGCGAATCAGACAATACTTACTCGTTGATATCACCATACCACATGATGAGAATCTCGTGAAAGCAGAAAAAGAGAAGTTTTCAAAATATTTGGACTTCGCGCACGAGATTTCCAGCATGTGAGATGTGGATTCAAAGATAATTGTCACGATAGTCGTATTGACTAATGCGCTGATCGCAAAGATCCTCGATTGTTGTGGGAAAGTGAATGCGTAAGAGAGTTTAAATATTTATACTAACAGATGAGATGCCGTATCTTGCTCTCGACCAGTTCGCACCACGGCAGATGTTCGTCCACGGTCGCTGAGGTGGCCATCAGCATTAAGAAGTGCTTGTAGCGCGAGAAGAAATCAGGTACTTCGAATAGTTGCCGCCAATCGCTGTTACCGATCATTACCTCTTCGGTTACCCTCAGTCCTGCATCACAAATTATGTCTCAATATAGATTAAAAAACATTTGTATTTAAAAAGTTAAACCGACTTCAAAAAGTTAATAAAAATCCTAAAGATACCCATTATATTTTGTAATTTTTAACAATAGTGCCATGGTATATATTGGACAATTAAACCCGGTTAACCAGACAGGTTTTTTGAGGTGCCGTGGCATCAAACCCGGGATATTTATCCTGTTCCACACGTAATTTTGATTGAAATAGGTCCAAACACGATAAGCTTGTTGTATCAAGGAAGGTCTTTTTCAATCCTTCACTATGTGAAACCTCAAGCAACCTGTGTATATAGTGTATTGAACAAAAACAATATCAAGATTGGTCTACCCTGGACGGAGATATAGAGGAAGACTATAAATGTAACTGTTGTCATTTTAAGCATTATGGTCTTTATCTCCAAAGACCTTAATCAGAGCTATACTATATTAAAACCGGACCAACTTCATGATGTACCTAATAGCTTAAAAAAAAATTATTCAAATCAATTCATAAATGGCCAAGTTATGGGTGAACATATATTAAAAATAGTCACATACAGAACATCCTGCGTTTCGAAGTCTGTTAATTAAAACTTTAAAATGCCCCTGAATTCAATTATTATCTATTTGGAATTTATTTTATAATAAAAAAGACTTCTACATACTGGCATATAAGTATAAAGTAATTTCGGTTTTTAGTGTACAAACTCGATTTTTTTCTATAAGTACAAAAAATGAACTTTAGGGAGTCAAATGTCTTCCATTCTGTTCGATGACCTTTCGTCACCTTTCTGGTAGCTTCATGATCTCACGCTCCAACTCCAAGCTCCAATAGTTTCATGCATATTGCTAAGGATGTATGAGGTCTCGCATTGTAGTAGATAGGAAAAACCGAGTTCAATTTACAATAAAAACCTAAATTAATTTCTTACCAAACTAATAAAAATATGAAATTATAAATCCCTCCTGGGGGAGTCAGGCTGGGTCTTCTGATAATTGTATATTAGATAAAGAAATTCAATTAGAAATGTAATTGAACAACTTACCAAGTTGTAATTCTTCTTTTATTATGGTTCTTGTCGATATGGATATATTGTAGGACGAATTTTGCTGAGGGTAAGCCGGTGTAATGATCGGCATCAAGTGATTCCGATCAGTCAGATTAATCTAAAAAAAAAATAAAAATTAATAATGGTCTATGCAACAAATACTTAAAGATTATTTAATAATTCTCATAGCTATTCATTCAACCTGGTTATTGAAAAAACAAAAAAGGGCATCCAATGTAACGGAATCGAATTCTGGAAAATGTCGATTATTAACTTGTATATCTTCAAGTCTTCCAATGTAATATAAAAATGAAGGTTGGAATAAACTGCATTGTGAATACCATCAGCCACAACATGATCATTCTATTCATTGTACTAGTGCAAACACAATAGATAACAAGCACCCTTTTTTGCACCTTATTCAACCCCCTCCCTTTTATAAAACAACCATCCACACGGGTTTACGTAATCATGGCTATACGGTAGGACTAAGCAGTTCTCTAACTCTTGCTTTTGCCGAGTGTTAAGCTGTGGAATGATTTTCCGACGACCGTGTTCCCACCGTCCTATGATATTGGGTCCTTTAACCAAAGCGTGAAGAGGTGTATGTGCAGCTCATCATGATTACTGCGACTATCGTTCGGCTTTTCTTTACTGTTGATAATTTTATTCGTTTTTTGGATTGCACCAGGCGTGGTATCGTCACCACGCCGAGTTATGATAAAAAAAATCAAAATAAAGTCAAATTATAGATTGCTTTAGGCAGGCTGGCGCCATTGTCGCGACGATACATCGTACCAGGCATACTCCACGGAGTTTTATGACAGTGTCAAACATAATCAAATGCCTACAGTGGTTTAGCGATAGGAAACATTGGTCGTTTTCTTAATTTTCATGCATGATCTAGACTCGGAGTAACCTGAAGCAGCGCTATTAGCTGTTAGTTCCTTTGCTAGGTATTTATTTATTTATTTTATCGAATAAAAATCACAGTTAATTACAAAACATTTTCAACTAATACAAATTAAACAAAAAATTTGCCCAAAATGGTTTTTCTTAAAATGGTTAATGGTATGGTTTAATTTAATTTTTTTTTCAAATGGTTTTTAGAATAAGCTTTCAATATATAAAAATAATAGGATATTCATCTAATCAAAACCAATAATAATTACAGTTTTAATAAATGTGCACGCGTGTTGTATGGTCTCCGTAGAGATTGCGTGCGTATATGGAAAAGAGCAAGCTATATAGCTTTCAAAGTAAAAATATGCCCTTCAGTTCTTATCTTATAGCTATTTTGTTGGTAATAAAAATATCATAAAAACACTAATATTAATCATATCTTATTTCAAAGTTACTGTCAACTTTTATAGCTAAATTTACATGCTGCATAACATCGTTTTACATTGAACAATAAAAGTCCTTTTCCAGGTAAAAACACTCACCCTGGGGTCCCAGACGGGGAAACCGAGGTTAACATTATCTGGTTTCTTAAGCAGGACCGGTCTAGGCCACTGCCACTGACTGCAGATCAAGAAAAACTTGAGGACCAGCGTCGCCGGAACTGCGTTGGGGTACAGTTGGCATGTCCTTGCCACCAGGATCGCCCAGGACACGCCGCCAAGGAACCCCAACGCGTTAGAGTATATTCCGCGACCTGATGAGTAATAAATTTAACTTAGAAACTTTAAAAATGCACTCTCAATCGAAATTAAAGTGCATTTTTTCCAAAATTATAAATTTTAGTATGCACCAATCAGTCTTATTAAAATTAAGTGTACAAAGTGCAAAGATTTAGTTCTAAAAACGTTTTTTACTATCGTAATTATTACAAACTATAAAAACATCGTGAGTAAACCCGCATGACAAAAAATAAAGGAAGTCGAAGCTGCTCGCGTCCGTGGGCTTTACCCTAGTTTCCCTACACGTGACTCCTGGGTGGTGCTAAACGAGCAGCAGCGAGGTGGTAGGGCGCCGGTGCCCGTCTGGATCGCGACCACAGTGCATGGGTGTGAGGCCCGTCATAGTGACCAGTTTCGGCTTGTCGCGTTTCGGGATCAGCTTGTGTGTATCCAGTAGCTCATATACCTAGAGACCTTCAGTCGTGGTATATGTGGGCCGACATGACGATGTAGACTATCAATGGATTTTCATCATTTGATAGTCGCTTTCGTTTTTGGACTACACTGTACTTACCATCAGGTACTCTGTAGTCACTATGTCGAGCCAGTGCAAAAAAATAAAATCATCTGTAAGTGCCTTGAGATAGGAATCACTTGCGTACTGGTCACATTGGGCATGGCATATAAACAACGAAACGGCAAAGATGGTGAACTTACCTACAAATACTTAAAACGAAGAAAGACGTTGGATGGGAAAAATTATAATATATAGAACGAGTAAGTAATGGGTAGCTGCAAAATATAATACTTACGTTTGGCCCACAGCTTAATAACTCTCAGTGCCATCTTGAAGTTATTTAAGTTTGGCACCGAGCGTATTATTTCCTCCGTAACGCGGCAACCATTCAATGACCTTGCGCACTTCTGGTCGACATTTCTTAATAGATGGACATCTCGCAGGTCCAACGTATCTATAATCAAATTAAATAGATTTATGAAGAGGGTCTTTGACTGATTCGTTTGGTGTTGCGCCGCTCTGCTCTTATATATATATCGTGTCAGATACCCGATGATGTAAAATAAAATAAATAATAAAATATATAGTTCATGACTACTATAACAGATTTTGATGAGGCAAACAAGACTGAAATATATCAAAAATATTATTTTTATTTAAAAAGTAAATCTTGTGTAATTTTAAAAGTTTGATATGTTCAATTCTCCTGATCATATTGGGTTTACTGATTTGTTTTTACTTAAAGATATGTGATATAAGGAAGTAGTAAATATCTTTCATTAAAAGATTTAAAACTCATTTATCTTTGAGGATATGTGTATTGATCAAATGAAATTTAAACATACTAATGAAACTTACCCGGTATTTCCTTGAGCGCCAATCTTGCAAACAGCAGATCGATTTCTATGCCGTCATAGTTCATCTTCATAACTGGTACAAAAGCGTCTTCGACAGATCGCAATTCTTTTACCTGTTAGTAATACAGAAGTCAATTAACAAAAAAGAAATTAATCTTCTATTCTACTTTTCTTTTCGTTAACTAACGCAGTTAAGAAATTTGTAAATAAAACTCATAATATCTCCTATCAATTTCTCTATTAGTGAGTTCTTATTAAAAACCTATGGTTAAAAAATCATTAATAATATCATTGTTGTGAGCCTGGGGTTTTCAATAAAACCACACCGGCACTGCTTAACATAGTTTACTCAAATACAAATGAAAACGCGAATTCTTTCACAAAATATTACACTAAGGCTGAGATTTATAGACGCCATTTCGACTTCGCTTAACAAAGTTCTCAAAAAATAAATTATTTTTGACTAAATACTGAATATATAATAGGAACTTGAGTATTGCCATAGTATGCGCAAAGCCAAGTCCATGCTGACAAAATCGGTGACTTATCAAATTCTTTGACATTTATTGAGTAATATAAGTTGTAATGTTTTACTGACGTTCAAGCAAACTTACAGTTGCGTCTATAAATCTTAGCCAAAATGTCGCACTTTAGTTTCCCTTAGATCGCTTTACTTCGCTTTCTTGACAACTACTATTCCGCGTTTGAACCTGCCTCTTATTTATGTGGGAGCGACAGGTCCAACTAATTGCATATGAATTCTGCAGCTGTCTTGTATATTCCAGCGTTCACATTAAGCCGCAGTGACGCTTAGAAATTGCATTCCGATCTCCAATAGATGACACCACTAGTCGCTATAGTTCTACTTTTCGCCGAAAGATGGCAATACGAACAGTAATTCGTCTTCTGGACTACAGGAGTCGATACATATTTTATTCTTGTTCCCTAACAATATCATATCAATTAATCATTCCACATATATCTCTTAGGGTCGGCTTATAAAATAAATAAGGTAGTGATATAAACAAAGGAAATATACATATTTAAATAAAAATATTAAAACAGAGTAGAAAAGAGTAAAACTAACCAGAGGAGACTCTTTAAGCAGTTTATAGAAGGAATGGAAGAAGTCTTTTCTGTCTATGTTGCGCGGCGCTACGCAGAGAGCATCGATATCGGCACTTTTGCAATGTACCTGAAATTATACACAGGCCGTCAATATTACACTCAAAAATATCATCTTCAGGATTTGACTTGTACTTCTTGTTGCTGTAACTTGTGGTTACAGTACACGAATAAAAAGACCGCCATAGTGACTGGCTTCAACCTATCGCGTTCTGGTATCAGTTTGTGTATATTCAGTAACTCATACTTGGAGACCTTCAGTCGTGGTATATGTAAGCCAACATGACGACGGACTCTGTTAATGGAATTCGTCATTTAATAGTCACTTTCATTTTTTAACTAAACTGTACTTACTCTCAGGCGCACTCTAGTCACTTTGTCGAATCAGTGTAATATTAACCTAAACCTGGTAATAATGTGAAATGATACAACAATTAATGTATCTCTGCTCACCCCGTAAGGGATATAGTGTGACGATATTTATTATTTTGAAATTAATTTAAAGAATTCATTAACTATACATAATTAGTTAATAGCTTTACAATTAATGCTAATTATTACTTAATTTATTATTACTTATTAATACTTTCATTTAATTCTATTCATATATAATTTGGAATTACTATTATTATGGTTAATTCAAACATATGTATAAAAATGTTTAGTAAGTTTATTTAATTTGGAACCATTTTATATTTTATTAAAAAAAACAGTTATGATTCATTGGTGAATGTTTGGCCTCAGTCACGTGTGGTGGAGGGTCTTATAGACTTGCAGGTCATAAGATCGTTGAAATATGTTCGCTGGAAGTGTATTCTACTCCCTAGCTGTTCGCATGATGAATGTAGAAGCGAATCTTTCGTGCGGATATAAGGAGCATCCACCACATACGGATCATTATTGTCCAACGCCATTGTAGATTTTATTTTTAACAAAAGTCAGTTTGATTTCTCGTGTAGAGATTCTAATTTTATCATGTTATGTACTTCTTGCCTAACTAAAATTATTTTACTAATACAAGAAGTAAGGAAAAGACATGCTTACCCCAAGCCGGAACGAGCCAAATATATGTACTGCGCCTCCGACATTATCAGCGACGCTGTCAGGCATATTTTTCCTCACAGATTCGTCTCTGATCCACTGCTTGACTAGGCGATGCAGCGTCGCAAGAACGTCCATTCTGCGAGCCATGTCACTATCGGACTCGAATACTCCGTATGGAATGAGGGCTTCTAGGAGTTCATCATTCCGTTTAATGTCAATTGGCTTCGGACCTGGGGAAAAATATAGATCATTAATCTACATATGAATACGCGACTTGTAGCAATTATAAGGGTTTTTGAGTATTTTTTATAAACGGTTAAAAATCTAATTTACTTAAATTTAAAGGTAATATATCTAAAATGTTAATGTAAATTAGTTTTTAATTTTGAAGATGCTTTTGAACACTAAAGAATAATGAACTTCATTATAAATATTTGACGTTAAAACCTATTACACAGGCTATGGTCACGAGCAGACTGTTGTACCGCGGAGATTTTGTCGGAGGCTGAAATTTACTCTCACTACCCTCGTTTTTTATATTTTAATAGTCACGAGACACAACCCTCTTACTATCAGCATTTTTACAAGGGGAGATACAACGAGATCCTAGTTTTCTAATCACTAGGTTCCACACCGATGACAACTTTCAAATAATCAAGAATAAAAAAGGGTTGAGGAAGTAACTTCCTCATATAATGTTAGCTCTAAAATGACAAAAATATTGTCTGATCAGAATAAAAATACATAAAATCTTGTGAAAATTAAGTATTACCTGCCACGGATATAGGGGCGGTCATGCCAAATGTCTGCGTATTTCGTTCATTGGGATTTTTATTATTTTTCTCACCACCTTGGTACGCTTTCCACATGTTAGACATTATGAAGAAACTGAAACAAAAAAACGCTTAATTTAAACCGGTTGTGCTAGTGGCGACTAATATCTCTCTCTTTGTATCTAGATAACTTGTTTAATTCTGTAAGCAAATATATCATGTAAATTATCGTAAATTCAGTCACATTGAGGGGTAAAAGGTTACTTGACTGAAGCGACATTTTAACCGATGCTAAGTTAAAAAAAAAGGAAAAAATAAAAATAAATAAAGGATACTTCTAAGGGTTCACGGGGATTTGATAACGCAACTTAATAACTTGTGGTATCGCCATGTAACGACATTTAATAAACCCATGACTAATATATTATAAATAATATCTATTATAATATAAAAAAGAGAATAATTGTTTTTTTTAATATATCGGTAAAGGTTTTTGAATAGTACATTTACAAATTTAAACTAAGCTACAGAAATTTCTATGTTCTATGAGGTCTTAAAAGACTTTTCTACGGAATTTACATCGAGTGCTAATCAGCGTAGATTTGCTGAAAGCTTTTTCAGGCTTCAAAAAACTGTATTCTAATATTGTAGGCTTAGAAAAGGTCCACCGAAAATTTCGAATTAACGTACTTTCTTTTAAAGATAAATCATACTAGACATATTAATCAAATAAAATGAAAAACAAAAACAATGATTTAGAGACACGGCATTGTTTTGAACAAAAAAAAAAAAATACTCTAAATTAAATTTACTACGTACTGTAGTAAACATTTTATTTTATCAAAAAATTTACTATTTAACTAGAGGAAAACTTGGGAAAAAGAATGAATTCCTTCGAAGGAGTTCAAGTACATGCATACAAAAAAAAAAGATTTCATTATTGACGAAATTTTGAACGTAAGGGTTACTGTATTAAATACTCACCTGAGAAAACAAGTATTGTAGAAAAATTCGCACTGTTTATATTCACAGGGCAAGTCAATATAATATTAAAATAATATAATATATAGTCACAAGAAAATTCACTAAATCAAAGTACGTTACAAATAAAATATCACGATTTACACACAAATCACAAAACATGAATTAATCCCGTCGAAAATAAGCGCGACAGCACTAAAGGACAGAGCTACTAAGCGCTAGTGGCTAGACGTCTCAACAAGTTGAAAGCTAGATACTAACTGACCGTTGTCAGCGAACACAGGCACAGCGATCCATCCGCATACCTGAGAAGTGGTGGGGAGCAAGTTACCCTCATTAGAGGTCTTTTATTTTCAATTTACTAATGATAACATTCTTTGAAATACAAAAGATTTTATGACAACAATATAGAGGATTAAAGTGTATATTACCTGGGTCGAACAAAAGCTTGAAAATGGGAAGGCAATTTAAAATGAATGAAAAGAAAAAAAAAATGCAATAATATTTTTGAATATTGCTTCACTGGAGACTTTGTCTATTTTAAATAAGTTCAATAACAATTACATTTTAATACAGTGTAACTGGAAGAGCTTTAAACCCACTGTAATATCAAAGTTTTCAACAGACCTATTCTTTGAGTACAAAAGGACAAATACTTAAGTTAATTCTTATTACAAACAATATTATTATTTTTAGGCTTTACGTTAATACCGTGGTCGATCGCGCCACCTTCTATCTTGGTCGTTTACACCCTTTATTGAGTAAACATAGCAAATTGTTCCTTACCTTGACCCTTTACACAACCGGTGATAACCGTGGTAGTATTTGCCTATAGATCCGCACCTTCTCTAAAATGCCTTCAAGCGATTCAGAATAAATTCTTATCTTGGATGCCCAATAATTTGTGTGAAATTTAGATGTTCATGACGACCTGCAGTTGGATGCGATCGATAGTTTTACGCACGAAGAATCTCGCCGATATTTCTCAAAGCGTCGCATCATCCTATCGAGCTAGTTCTTAATGCGTAAAGTGCAGTGCCCTGAGAACGGCGATCACCCGCGGTCTTTTTTTTCGACAGGACTTTGCTGATTGCTGGAACAGGCCTTTACAACTAAACTAGGCTTGGTGGGCGAACGCAGAAGGCGCTCAGCCAGCGAATTTTAAGGGTTGGGCGGCTACGCATGGGCACCCTTGTGGATAACGAGCTCGACTTGAGCGGCCAGCCAGTGAAACGAACCCTAACGGTGATCTACCAGCGTTTCGGAAGCGACTACCTTGAGAAGAAACGCCGAAAGAAGCTCAAGGCTGCGTCGGAGTGAAACTGCGTTATTTAAACGACGGTTGACTGACCTGTCCTTATTCGTAGCCGTCGGCGCCGCGCTACTGGTCACGTTGGGCATGACATATAAGCATAAAATGGATATAACCACTAATATATCTCTTCTCACCCCTAAAGTATATAACGTGATTTTTATTTCATGTATTGCGCCATTATAGTGACATATAGATTCGCAGTTACCTAAGGAACAATCCTAATGGTCAATAACTTCGGTATGTGAATACAACTATGTAAGCATTCAGATATTACATAAATTAGAAATTTCGGTATTGAAAAAAATGCATTTTGATCTATCTTATATATTTTGTTAATAATATGGAACGTTTTAGTAACATTAGCATTACTCATGTTCCCATGTAATGTTATTATGTCAACTCCATTCTGTAAATCTTATCAGTTTTAATGATTATCACAAAAGTGTTTTTTTTTTTAATCACAAAAATCATTATTGACCGTCAGGGGAGCGGTGAGGCCCTCCCCCCGGTATGTCGGACTCTCATTGACTTAAATCACTGGGGTGATACTCCACTCGCGTGTGCACTAGACCCTAGAGACACTAAGAACTTCCAATGGACCTGGCATGCGATCAACCCATTACAGGGTACGCCAGAGTGTGGTTGAGGTGGAATGTGAACTCAAAAGTCACATGATACAACGTTTTAAGTTATGTAAGATCAAAGATAGTTCCTTGGGAATATTTCGCTTCCTATACAATAATATATATTTACATTTTACAAAGTTCTAGGGGAAAAAATCTCTAAAGATTGTTCTGTAAATATAGTATTTTTTTCATATAATAAATTAATATAATATATATAATTGAAAAAACAAAGATAAAAAAACTGGCAGGAGGCATAGTGGTAGACATTTGTTCTTCACCCTTCTCGAAAAATATCCAAAGCAGAGAATCCAAGAGATATTGCCTCATCTTCGTTTTCTACCGTATGCATTATGGCGAGTATTCTGAAGAGTTATTTAACCTTGTTCCACCCTCTCCCTCACTTAGTAGAACCACGAGTGCGGGTTTACGGAGTCACATCTATACGGTAACTCACATCCCGGCGAGGACTAAGAAGTTCTCTAATTATTACTTTTGCCATGACGTTGGGCTATGCAATTGTCTTCCGTCGAGCGTGTTCCCACCGTCCTATGATACGAAGTCCTTAAAACAATGCGTGAAGAGATATTTGTGCAGGCCGGCATGATCGTTGCGACTCTGATAGGTTTCTCTTTACTTTTGATAATCGTTGTCGTGTTTGGACTGCATCATGCTTACCTTCAGGCGTGTTATGGTCACAGTGACGAGGCAGGATAAACAAAAGATTTTTTTTAATAGACTTTGAAAGGTTTTTGAAAATCAAAAGCTTAAAAAAATCCGTATTGCAAATAAATGGTTAGAGACGGCAATATTTCCTAGTTATTGTGAGCAGTATTTAAATCTATTATTTTTTTCTTTCTGTGGGACATAATGATGTTTACCAGGAAAGGCCTTTATACCTTCGCTAGGCGAAGTAACTCTATTGTATTGAATTTTGAGGGGTCATTTTATTGCAGTTCCACGTAGGGTTTATTAAGGCGGACATTTATAGACGCAACTTTCACTTTATTTTGCAACTTTACTCTGCAGATTTGTGGAGTCATAGCTATACGGTATCTCACGTCCCGGCTAGGACTAAGGCTGATATTTTTAGACAATATTTTGCTTATTTGCCCAGCAAATAGTTTCCTCTTTAACAAAAAAACTACATATTTTATGGAAACATGGGATTAATTTTTAGCCTGAATATATACAGAGCCAAGTCAAAGTTGACGAAATCGGTGACTAAACATATCCTTTGCCATAAATTCAATAATATAAGTTATACTGTTTGTGTAAAGGCTTAGCAAAATCAAAGGAACGTCTGTAAATCTTAGCCTAGGACGCTCTAACTCTTACGTCTACTGAGTCGTTGAATTGTCGAATGGTCTTCCGGCGAGGATGTTCCCACCGTCCTATGATATTGGGTTATTTAAATGAAGCGTGAAGAGATATTTATCGGCAGATATTATGATCACGCGACTATCGAATGTTTTTCTTTACTGTTGATAGTGTTATTTGATTTTTGGATTGCACCAGGCGTGGTATCGTCACCACACCGAGTTATGATAAAAAAAAGTTAAACTATGACTGATGATAGTACAGACGTTTTTTTTTTTTGAATGCACCATATTATATATCAGACCTGTGCCATGTCAGGATAAAAAAATATATGAACAATTTTCAATTCTTTCTAGGGGGTGGAATATAAAAAAATCGGCTCTAATACCTTGTTCATTTTACGAAGTCCTCCACTACAGACAAAAGAACAGGTTGGTTTTGTTTGTAAAAAACTTATTTAATGTTTTATTTCGATTCTAGTTTGTTTTAGTACTTCAATCGATAAATATTTATTATCACTATTCATAGTAAATATGGAAATTTACGCTCAAAGAATTGCTATATTTTATTTGATTTTTACTTTTGTACTAATTTTTGTGGAAACTTTGCTGGCTTATGTAACATTTTTTGTGTATATTGTTATCATTTTTATATTGCTGTATGTTTCCCTTTAAAATAAATAAATAAGGGGTTTCGTAAAAGGAACAAGGTACGTGGATGTCTACGTCAAAAAAAGAACTCATTGTCCAAATAGCAATCAGGACAAATCATTATATATATATATATATATCATTTAAAACCCCATTCTGTAAATTTTAATTACGTAATATAGAATTATTTTCAATTTTTCATATTGTTTCTTTTACCATTATGATATATATAGAAATATACAAATATATTTTATACCAACACTTTCTATAAATATTAACAGGAATTATCAAATTATTTTTAAAAATTGAATTTATGAGTTTCTGTATCTCCAATTGTTCATACACATAGGGACCTTCAGTCGTGGTGAATGTGGGCTGGTGTGACAACGGGGGGTGTCAATGGATCCTCGTATTTCGAGAGTCGTTGTCGTTCTTGGACCACCCTTTGCTTACCATCAGGTGCGCGGTAGTCATTTTGCTGAGCCAGTAAAGAGAAAGTGGGTATCCGAAATCTCATTTTGCTAACAGCCTTAATGAGTTCTCAACAATTATGGCATTCTTTGCGCAATCCATTAGTAATTACTAATTAGATGGCTATTATTTAATAGTTTCAATTTGATTATTATCATTGTTACCTAAAATACTTGACATTATAAGGTAATTAATTCAAATACACTTTGCACATAAATATTTTTTTATTTATTTATTCACTAATATATATATATATATATATATATATATATATATATATATATATATATATATATATATATATATATTCAGTATAAATCGTCTTTACCACAATATAGTTATTCCTTGAATTTTTCTGTTAGTAATAATTTTACTTTAAAGAAGTCATTTGTAATATTCTATATATTGTCACTCCATATCCCTTTCGCGGTGAGCAGAGATACGCTAGTACCTTTATCTACTTTGCGCTTACATGTCGTGCCCAACGTGACTAGTGGCGCAGCTGATCGCTATAGTATTAAACCCTTGAATGGACAGTCATTGAAAAAACCTTTCGCGTATGCTATGAAAGATACTTATTGTAAAGCTTGAAAACGAATAAGTTTTATCGTTTGTTATACTCGTAAGACGCTGAAAGCTGGACTTTCTCTCCATAGGTACTAGCAAGCTGGCAGTTTGTAGGCTCTTTACTGTTTGTATGGCATATAACATTTTTCTTTTATATTATTGGTAATTTTATGTATTTGTTGACAAATAACAAGATATTCGTTAAAATTCAACGTACGCATACTAAATACGATCAACCGTTTATATGTAGAGTGTACATATTCTACAAATAATAGTAAAAAAGGTGCTATCTACAATTACAAAGCATCACTCCAATTATATGATAACAGAACGTGCACTATAAAGAAAAAGAATTAACATTTTTGTGTTTAACGCACATAAAAAATGGGATTTAAAAGGATGACTCATTGTGGATGTACTGTTAAGGACCGTGCTCACGGTGCGTACCGGCGCACTATGGGACGAACCGGCATTTTCCATCTCATAAATGGTTAGGACAAAAGTCGTGTTACTGGAGCCGTTTTGATAGTTTTACATTCTTAAATGCTTAATGGTTTAAGGACATAAAATTACACCCAAACTTTAGACTTTGATAATTTCATATAAACTAGACTTCTCATTATGGAAGTTCAACTTAAGATATTTTCTATGTTCTTCTAGGAAATATATAAATATTATACATTTCCGGATTGCCCAAGATCTACAGTTTACAACTATATTATGTTTTAATAAAAAATATTTTTTCTGTTTTTTTTTATTAAATGTTTAAATAAAATGAAAAATAAAAATGATTAAGGAAATATTCCGTCTTTTTAATTTTCAAATTGAGGTTTCGTTGTTACCGATGGCCTATTCAGAAATACAGGGAAATAAAAAAAAACTGCGTCATTAATGCGCCATTTTGAGTTAGAAGCAAAAATGTCGGCCGAAAACAATTTTTTACCTGATTTTTTTTTACGGTATTTTAACCATACATATGATAAAAAACATGTTCCATAGTTCTTATATATTTTGGTAATTATAATAGATATTGGTGTGAGAACTATTTTTATCAATTTTCTCATTGGTTTTGTACAAGTTACTGAAACTAGGGTCCTATAAATACTCGAGTTTTCAGCGTGTTCATCAAAGTGTCCAGATATCTTCCTTTAGTAACTGTGAATTTGCTGAAAAAGTTTAAAATGAGTGAATTCGTTTCTTTTTGACACGATATATGTGCTCAAATAAAAAGCGGGAAAAGTACTTCAGATATTGAAAAATATCTGTTGGACAGTTTTCATTTATCAACAACAGAAGTGAATACGGTTATACAAAGTATACAAAGGAATTTGATCACGATTTGTAACCATGAATGGGTGAAAGCTCAAAGAAAACAAGATCACTTTGAGAGCCAAAACACAAATTGGTTGAATGGTGAGTTTAAAGTACTACTGCCTTCATGCAGCGTGGTCCGAAGCGTCTTCGGAGAGTACGAGAACACGCAAAAACATGGAATTACTCCAGGAGTATGGAATGGAGCATGTGCATTACGCTTATGTGCAAGGTTTACGATCTATGGGTGAAAATAATGAAGCTTCGATTGTGAGTATTATGAGAATGCAGATGGTGTACCTTCCTATACTAAAGAAGAAGCATTATGTATATATATTGAAACCGATCTATCCCAAGCTCAATATTTCTACCTGAGACTGAGATTTGTTGAGGAGAACTTATTTTCCGTATTTCCATCATACCAAATTTTGGCTGAAGCAAAGAAGGATTGCTACCCTCTTGCGTCAAGCATATCCGTAACGAATATAAGTGCCAAAGTGAATCTTCAAGATCTTTTAGATCACACTGCCTGTCGTATTTTAAAGATAGACTCTGTTTCCAAAAATTTCACCCGTCTTAAACTATATAGCAAACGGGGTTGCGATGGATCCTCGGGACTCCTTATGACTCGGGAATTCTTATACATGGTGCCAAAATAATCGAGCATTTTTCTGTTTTGCCAAAAGGCCAATTATCTGAAGATGCTCAAGAGGCTCGTAATAAAGACTATAAGAAATATCGGTTAAATCACGTTCGAAAGTGTTCCAGGTCGGCTACAATGGAAGATGTTCTACACATATTGTTATATACTTCTGATCCCTATATATCTAGCTTAAATAGATCAAGTACTATGTTACCAAAATAACTATTTAACGAAGCTAAGAAGCTTTTAGTATTGTCAAGTGATGAGTAGGTTAATGTTTTTTTTTTTTTTTCATTTTAAAATTCTGTAATTACGTAGTTACTAACTTGTTTATCATTTTAGTTTAACTAATGAAAGAAAATAAATTCATATTAATAATTCAATTTCATTTTCGTGTGAAGATTTTCAAACTTTACGTTTGTAATTGTTTTACTAAATAAAAATAGTTTTTAAATTAGCAGTATTTTAATGATCTTATAGCATATGTATTCAGTAATATGTACACAAAATTTCAATTAAAAATGTCAAGAAACAAAAAAGTTATAGATTTTTGATATGGAACGCACAGGTTGGTCCCATAATGCGGCGCCGGGCGGACTTGGGCTTCGCGAGACGAGGTGTAGAGGATTGCACGCATTCTGATACCGGAGAGGTACCGCTTAGCATTCTTTCAATTGTGTAATCAGGTCGAACTGTCGAGTCTCAATCTTTTCGCATCGACAGGCCTCGCTTCTAAGTGTTTTGCAGGAAACAGAGTTAAAAGTGCGCACATAACACGCACAGGCATTCAGGGCCAAAATTTATACTCAAAACGATTTTCATTAGTTTTCAAAAGAAAAATTATATGAATGAATAAAATATAGTCACCCATCGCGTATAAACGGTGTTTTTCAGCCGGTGACTATACTCACCCAGCGTGAACAGGCGGCGTTTTTTAGCTGGTGGCTATAGTCACCTATAATAGCGAAAGGTTAAACAAAGTGAAATCCATAGTTACTGAAGGTTGTATACTTATAAAAAACTTCAACTTAAACAACAAATAGTTCAACATTTGAACAATGTCAATATCTACCAAACGTGTAGGAGTAGGAGACATCTGTTTACGGTAAGTTATAGAGAAACCCTTCTACCAATACTTTATAGCTTTGGCCTACGACTTATAAGATGCTGAATATAGCCAGCGGCTGAAAATCTTTGTGCCTCAACCCTTATTAGTTTGATGTTTAATAGTCGTACAAGAAAGTTAAATACATCTCTTTTTCTCTTGCTACTGATCTGCAGGTTGTTGGAAATTATTATATTAGGTCCTTACATATGAAATTGGCGTTTTTCGTACTGGCCACTTAAATCACAAATTTCTCCTCTTTGGTAAGGAATTCCAAATTCAAATTTGTACAGCTATAGATAGACTCATGTATTTGTGCTTCGATGATCGTCATTCATTTGTTTTTTTCTTTTGTTTTTTTCTGTTTGCGTCACTCATTTTACAAAATGGAAAACTTAAAATATCGCAATATTTACGAGTACGAGTTCCGCCGTGGCACTAGTGCTGCGGAAACAACTCGAAGGGTGAATGATGTGTATGGCGGTCGTGTTGCAAAAGAAAACACAGTTCGTTTTTGGTTCCAACGTTTTCGTTCTGGAAATTTCGACCTGCAGAACAAGCCCCGTGGACGGCCTGAGACTCAAGTTGATAATGAAGAGTTGAAGGCTATTGTGGAAGCGGATCCATCGCAAACCACGTCCGAGTTAGCTGGAGGCTGCGATGTTAGTAATAAAAGTGTTTTAATTCACTTGAAGCAAATTGGGAAGATTAAAAAGCTTGAAAGGTGGGTACCTCACGAATTGACTGAAGCAAACCGGCAAACGCGCGTCGACTGCTGCGTTACATTACTAAACCGGCACAATAATGAAGGTATTTTAAACCGAATCATTACCTGTGATGAAAAATGGGTTCTTTACGATAATCGGAAGCGCTCAGCGCAATGGTTGGATCCTGGCCAGCCAGCCAAATCCTGCCCCAAGCGAAAATTAACCCCAAAAAAGTTACTTGTAAGCGTTTGGTGGACTAGTGCCGGTATTGTTCATTACAGTTTTCTCAAATCTGGCCAGACTATTACGGCTGATGTCTATTGTCAGCAATTGCAAACCATGATGGAAAAGCTAGCGGCTAAACAACCTAGGTTGGTCAATCGCTCCACGCCACTGCTGCTTCACGACAACGCTAGACCACACACTGCGCAACAGACGGCTACTAAATTAGAAGAGCTTCAATTGGAAAGTCTAAGACATCCTCCGTACTCCCCGGACCTTGCTCCAACAGATTACCATTTTTTTTCG
>JAUDJH010000178.1:0-13567 GCA_036320925.1 Automeris io | reverse complement strand
ATACTTGATTGTACGTTGAGCCAAAAATATAAAATAAATTAAAGATAAAAATCCCTCATAACACGTAAAAAAACGTCAAACGAAAAAACGTACCAAAATATTCCATTCATTGTTCAACAAAAGCAAAAAACAACTATTAACATTCCTAAAAAAGTCCATACAGAGGCGTGTTGGTTTTGTTGCGTGTATGTGGTGCGGTAATTACGTTGCTTCCAAATTGAACGCAAACGATCGATCCTTCAGCAAACACCAGCGCATTCGTTCTGTTTGTTTTAATTACACCGAGCTGTAACATTTGCTTTTATTTGTACTGAAACTAGTTATTGTGCGCAACTTTGCTCGCTGATAAGCCTATTCTGCGACAATAAATACATGACGTGATTCATAGGGTCATCTGTGCGATGCTAACGCCATCTAAATAATTTATATATTTACCTAAAACCCGCCACCAGTGTGTCGCATTCCAGGACCAGCCTGTGTATATGCGGTTTCAAATAGAAGTAATTCTGTCGACTGTCGAGGAGTAATCATCTCTCATCAATCGAAATTATATGATCCCAATCCACTTACCACCTAGTAAGGGTCATTTTCCTGTTCCCGTATCATTATCATCATCATCATCAGCCGTGTATTATATACTGTGCCACTGCTGGGCACGGGCCTTCTCTACTACTGAGAGGGATTAGGCCTTAGTCCACCACGCTGGCCTCGTGCGGATTGGTAGACTTCACACACCCTCAAAATTCCTATAAAAACTTTTTAGGTATGCCGGTTTCCTCACGATGTTTTCCTTGACCGTTAAAGCAAGCGATAATTCACAAAGAATACACACATAATTTTTCAGAAAAGTCAGAGGTGTGTGCCCTTAGGTTTTGAACCTGCGGACATTAGTCTCGGCAGTCCGTTCCACACCCAACTAGGCTATCGCCGCACCTTCCGCACGTTCCCGTATAAGAAAAAATAATCCTTATTACCAAGGTTTCGAAACGGTGTGACTCGCTCCGTACACCCGACGCGACAGAACTCCCAGTTTAGTGTAAATTTGATCCCGGCACAAACATTCGCGTGCCCGTGTCAACTAAAGCGGAATGTTAGCGTTTTTTATTTGTAAAATCATGTTTGCACACAACGGCTTCCTTTTTCGTGGTATTTTTCACATTTTTTATTTTGAATGCATTGAATGTTTGTTGTCTTTGTTTCCATAAAGAGGCTGTTTATTCTCCACAGAAATCTTCTTATTTTCACGATTTATTTTTCTTAATGTATTTATTGAATATAATTTTATAGGACCTATATACACGAGTAATATTTACATAATAATATTAAAGTTATCAATGGTACATAATATTATTTTCAATCCCATGACTCCTGAACTTGTTAACTTTTACGCGGGAGCCAGTCGTCTCACGAATGTACTAATATTATATTAATCATTATATTAATTACTAAAAAGACAAGAATAAAACAAACTATATCATTAAAACGTAATAAAGAGACAAATGTAAAACAACAAATTTAAATATTTTTTGTAATTTTAGTAATAATAATGTAGGTAAATGCGAAAATTTGTGACAATCTTTAAATAAGTAATTGTATATTTGTTAGAGGTAAATTAAGAAACAGCTAAACGATTTAGATAGATTTTGGTATAGACCACGTCCTGGAACGCCTACTTTTATGTAACTTGCGCCCGTGACAAATATTTTAGTCGATTTTTTTCTTATTCCAATTAAAATCACTTCAGTTCCTACCAATACAAATAATATTAGCTATACCCACCTACAGTTGCACTCGTGAGTATGGAATACCTCTACTAATCAGAATCTTTGGATCTTTTTAACACTTCGACATAGTACGAGTTGGAATTTACACCTCTTCAAAATTCTTAAGAAATCAAAATTATTCTGGAGATGTTTTCCACAAATTAAAAACCGTGATGGTTAACAAGGAGAACACTTCGAAAAGTTAAACACAATGCTTTGAAGCGTGGCTCGAACCTACGACTTTCGTCTCGCTCCTTCATTTTGGAGACGGGATTCGTTGGAATTTAATATATGCAAGCGTCGAACACTGACCACGAGATGCCACCTCAAAGCTAGCTCCAATAGCCCTTGCAATAAAGGCCATGGTTCGGCCGTATTCGTACTGCAGGTAAAACCCTTTCTCGATACCCACACATGCATTCACGCCTCTTATCCCGAAGAGTTAGCAAAGGAACAACGAGTGTACTAGTTTTCGTCATGTGTATTCCGTTCCATGATGTGACATGCGAGCCTATCCGCTATTTAGGGCTTAAATTCAAAAACTTAGACTGATACCGAGCAGAAAATGTAATATCACTACCCGAAGAGATTCGGAACGAGACCTCAGCGCGATAGCCGTACCGCAATATAACACCAACAAGGCAGCCTTATACTATAATATAATAATGTTAGAATACTGGTTCGATTTTCATTAAAATAAAAAGAAATATCACTGACTACAGAAGTACTTTCACAAATATTTCACCAACCAACCGCCCGGTACGACCGTCAACAACCAACTGACTCGCTCTGTCAAACTTTCAGTGTTTTTATAGCAAAAGTGTCACAGATACCCTCATTAAAATATTTTTTTGCTAACAATAATAATATACTACAAGCTATATCTATACTAATATAAGCGGAATAGTTTATTCTAAACGTTACGTTACGTTGGCGTTACTAAATAAATAAAATAAAATAAACCGATTTAGATTTTTTTCAGTATTAAGAAGCTACTTTTTATCCGGGAAAATATTTATCCGGAAATATTTATCACGGACGCAACCGCAAACAAAACCTTAAATAAACATGTAACTTCGATGAGTCCAAAGTTTATTTCGGGCTTTGAACCTGCGACATTCATCTAGGCTCTCGTCTCTAAACACCATTTATCCACCAGTATACCACTAATGCCCTAAACAGGCAATATCAGAATTACCTTACCGGTATCAGTGTCGTGAACTTCGTTACGACCAATCTCGGCATTCCGGCCGAACAAAGGATCAATTAGCCGAGATCCGGAATTTGCTATGGAGCGGTACGTGAGCTAGGTTGTGATATAAGCCATCGTTTGGATACGACACTTATGTAGATATACGTATGAACTTAACATATCTAAGTATACAGCATCATTTTAACATTGTTATTAAACCAAACCACATACTTATTGAAAATAACACTACAGTAAAGTTAGGGTAACTTTACTGTAGTGTATGTAACTTGTCTATGGATGTAAAATAAAAAAGTTTCGAATATAAATAAGTATTAATTATACACCCTAATGCCACTACCATTGTTAGAGAATTCGTCAGAGTTCCCTTTCCAACTTGCGGTTCTGAAATACATTCATGCACACACCACACTGACACTAACATGCAAAATGATAAAAATCCAATAGCAAATCCGGGATGCTAAAAATATTCATTATTCATGGATGATTATTGGCACAATCTCAGCAAAGGTATAGACGAATAAAGTCAGGGTGTCCTATTTTGTCTATTGGGCGAATCCGTCTTTTTGCAATTACGGGCGTTCTATCCAAAGGACAGCTACGATAGCCGTATAGGTAAGAGACTCAAAAAATCTCTGTTTACCTATACGGCTATCAAAGCTGTCTTTCGATAAGAACGCCCGTAATTGCAAAAAGACTTATATGCCCCAATAGACGGAATAGGGCCCCCGATCTTACGAAGTTTTTTTTAACCCAATGTTAAAATAATCCTGTATAGTACTGACGCTCAAATTATAAATTGTTTAACATACCCACCATTATAAGCCAAAGCGTGCAATAAGCACGACACATTGCTTTTAACCGCTCGTTTTTTCATTTCATCTTTGTATATAAATCTAGGTAAAAGTATATATCTCCGCGCTGAACGATTTTACTGTTATATATTTGCATTTGCTATGAGTTTTGTAAAGTAAAAATCGTGTGCATGGCCCCTTACATAAATCATTAAACAGAAATGAACAGCTTTATTTATGTTAAATATGGATTACAAATATACAGTTTCGATATAATTAATAATTTCGTTAAACTTTGCCAATGTTCAATTAATTTAAACAACTCAAAGCTATGCATGCGTGTCTACATAAATAAATAAATTTATATTAAATTTAAATAAAATAAGAGTGTGTGTGTTTTTGGAATAAAGATTTTTCAAAAACTGGTATAACATACAGTTATTCACATTTACAAAACCAAAAACGTGTTTCAATTTTTTTTACTTACGGTCTGACATACGTTCAACGATTTTGATGTAATTTTTAGTAATATGTTTACCCACGCAGATAAAACTACAAGCAAAAGATATTGTAAAAAAATATATAACGGCTATGCCTTTGTAAAAAAGAGTTGCAAATAAAACATAGCGATTAAAATGGTTCTTTCATTCTTTACCTTAACTTACCTACTTATTTTAACTTCTTTACCGCTCTTTAGTTAGATTTTTCAATAAACTTTCTTTTGTGTGGTATTTAAAATATTTTCTTAACAGAAAACCTCGGAAAGCCGCCGAGAGAAATCATGTGAATTAATCATAAAGTTTGTGGAGCACTATTACACGCCTCGTTTGCATAAATAACTAAAGCAGGAAAACAGGGCTGTACTCAAAGAATGTATGGGAATCCTGCCTCAAGTTAGGTATTTTTGAAATTTCGTATAAGAACACCAGTCTTTATGCTATAAACTATAAAGATGTAGTCAATAAGAAATATATACTAAATATCGAAATATAATTAGTTGACGGATTAGTTATATCGCGGTTTTTTATATTATAATGTTCTTCTGACATTTCAAAGACTGCATCTTTTACGGTCTTGGGACGAACTGAGGTGTAGGTCGTCAGAAAAGTGGACGTTACGATATTTAACTACATTTTACAAGTATACAAGATGTTCAAACGTCGGGAGAAAATTATAATATAAAAATTCGCGATAAAATCCGAAAAAAGGTTTTATTTCGGAACATATGCGGAAACGTAAGAAATCATTATACAAATACTAAGATATTATAAAAACGATCCTATTGGCTAGAGGAATCTCTATTAATGATGTTACTTGACATGCACGTTTTTCTATGAAACATGGGTAAAACCTTAAATCGCTCCACAACTTCTTGATGGTACTACTGTCTCAAATAAGTTCGGTGCGAATCGACAACATTTCTATTGCGTTTCGCACGATTAGTAAGATTGCCCGTAAGCAGCGACCCACCGTGCCGCTAAGGTCTATCCGCGTGATTCAATTCTTCCTTTAAAATATGTATCCACAATACCTTTGACTGTATAGGTATTTATGAGCGATGGGAACAACTTTCATATGCATTCATTTAATGTTTTGTCAGACAAAGTAATAAAAACGCAAAAATTTTGTATCCAGTATAATTACTAGCCATTATGAGATATAGCATCTTGTGTCTTACGGGACACTACTATTTTTTAGGGGTCGTATCCCTTACTGGTTTACAGGTAGGATATATTTTATATCCGCCTGGAGAGCAATCGCTGTATCCAAGGTGAGAAAACCCACCATAATGGCCCTATATATATCCGGTTCCAACAGGCCGGCATAATTGTGCCAACTGTCGTGGGGCACTCACGTCAGTCGACACTCTATTGGACGTCACTCCACTTACCATCACACTTACCATCAAGATCAATGGGGTCACTTTGCCGTGGCCGTAAAAAAACATCAAGCAAGCAGCATGCTCATGTTATTCCGTTGCAAAAAAAAAGTTAAATTAAAAGCCGGCTCTGTCTAGCACACGAACATACTCAGCCCTAGGCGACGGAGGAATCCATTAAGAATACCCCACGTAAAAACGGAAAGCGAAGGCGTGAATATAAACAGTAAATTTTTTATCGCCATTTTAAAATTTTAATTGCTATATTATACGTTTGGATAAGTATTTGAATGACACGGAAAAGGCAGTATTTTTACAGAATTCTAATGCGAGGGTGAATTTAACGATGGTTGTTTAAAGGTTTTGTAAATGCTCTAGGTCAGGGGTCGGCAACGGCTCGCAAGCCACATGCGGCTTTGGATGTGAAGCTGCGGCTCGTTGTTTACACAAATATTATTTAAATATAAAAAAAAGTTTAAATTTCGTTCTGAATCGATTAACGAGTATGGGGCACAATTTTTATGTCTCAACCACTTTTACTCACTTTCATAGCCATCGCTCCTAAGGAATTGATTTGCTCAATTGTTTGTTATTGAAGTACCAATTAGTATTTGTTATAGAAGGAAAATTTATAATATAAATAAATTTATATATTTTTTATGAATAAATAGATTTTTTTTTTATCAAAAACTTTATTTATTCAAGTACTATTTTTTCTGGCAAGAAAAAATATGTGACTCTTTAAAAGCTTTGAAATTTTGTAAATTGTATTTTTTTATTATTACGACTCAAAATATTACCGACCCCTGCCCTAGATTGTATCCTCGAGCTAGTAAGGGGTCAAACTATCTCTATGGATAAACTTGCTTTTGCTCGCGGCTCCCTCCGCTTTAAAATTCGTTCTCGAGCTAAATGTAGTATATATAACTCGGGGACGATATAACTTCCTATTTAAGATCATTAGTTGGAAATACATGAAAGGCTAAACAAATAAAAAAAAATTCTTCCCATTTATAAATTGCTTAGCGGACACGCCTGAAGTTATTTCACACATAAATTCCAATTGCGTTCCGTTAATGAGTATCTATAAAATGTATCTGTAGTGTAGTAATGTGCATTCACTGTTGTGTTCGGGTTTGAAGACATTGTAGCCAGTGTAACTGTTGAACATAATAAGACTTAACATCTCACGTCTCAGGATAGCGAGCGCTGTGGAATACCAAGCAATACTTTGTAATGCAAGGTGTTGGATGGTGTTTCTATTGTTTATGGGCGGTATCGCTTACCATCAGGCGAACGGCAAGCTCGTCTCATCATTCAAAGCAATAAAAAAAGTCAAAGAATTCCTTATTGCTAGAGTCATTTGGTTACGAATTACTTTTTTTTCTATTTTGTAAATATTAAGTATTTCATACAATATTGTTTTCTCTCCAAGATAACTGAGGTTGATAAAAAAAAATACCAAAAATCTTTGATTTATAAATCACAAAATGAATTCACCCTACATAGTAATGAAACCAAAGTCACACAGTTAAAAGACCAAGCACGTCAAAACAGTAAAGACCAGTGAATCATTACTAGACCCAATTTCGTCAAGGTCTTAAAATAACAAGGACAAATTGAATCAAATATATTTTGTTATAATGGTTAGTGGAACGGATACCATTAATATAAAAGCTTGTATGATGTATGCCACCTGTAGTGTTATTGGTCGGCGTCGAAAGAAATACAGGGTCATTTTAACATTATTAAATGAAACCACATTCTTATATCTTTGAAACACTTCTCAGTAAGTTACTCGAAACGTAGATGTAAAATAAAAACGTGTTAGTTTCGAACAAAATAAATTTCAATAGTATTATTAATATTACATTTTGAATGTCTAACATTCGCGTAAACATAAGAAATCATTATTACATTTAAATAAAACCAGAATTTTCGGTGAAAATACAGTCATGCCTGTTTTTCTCAAAGAGATAGGCAGCGCAACTAGAAAAGGACCATTATTCGCTATGTCTATTCCGTCCCATGATGTGATAGCGGCCGAGCTTGTCGCCACAACGAACACAAATTTTAAACTCTACAGATTAAATCCATCAGTACACAATATTATATACAGTTCTAATAAAATTACAAAGGCGAAAGTCGGCTAAGATTTTGTAAATATTCTCGCAAGCAAAAAACCTACAAAGAAATCGTAGTAACATCTAAATTAACGCCTGGCTTTTTATGAGCTAACGTTAATATATTACCGCGGATTTACACGCCGAGTGATAAGATCCAGCGCCGTATCAACGTGAATTTATTATGATTTTATCCCGTTTAGATCTGTTTCATATAGCATCAAACATTATTTCTTTATCGACTTGTGTAGCTTCTGGAAGGTTCTCGTTTGGGCCGCCGCAGAAGTTGAAATTTCATTTAATTTACGTCAAATTGTTTAAGGGAAAAGGTTGCAATACTGAAGTGGAACTGGGCCATGTAATTTTAATGAATTTGGAATGTTAGGCCTTGTTAACCACGGAATTAATCCTAACCAGGGGATGCAGTCTCGTACTCGCGAGAACCATTCGTTAGGCTTCCTAAGGAATGATGGAAGGAAACGTGAACCACTAAGAAAGCGATGGACAGACGATCTGTATGCATTCGAACCAGAAATAACAGGAGAGTGGAGAAATTAGAAAAAGAAAAAGGAGACCTTTGCCCAGAAACGTAGCATATATGAGGCTTGAAAGAAAATTATTAATTATGATTGGTTATGTTTAGACAGATTCGTAAATTAAAGATCAAGAACAGATACCTATTTTGGAATTCCAAACAACCAACGATTGCCTGGAAGTCTTTGATCACACCACAACAAGAATAAAAATCAATTCTCCATAGTATTCAAACGACACCTATCCAAGGATTACATTTATTTTCAATGAATCTAAACCTCAATACACGATGTTGTGATCTAAACATAGTCAAGACAAATAGATTTACGTCACGTATCGTAGGCCGTGTAGAATCCTGTACTATCTTGTAATTTGCTCGGGAACACGCGTGATCCGTGTACAAACAACGATATTTATTTATATTTCTAGATAGATGTGCAACTTGTAGCTTTGCTTACTTCGTGGAGGGTGAAAAGGTTAGTGTGTGTTGTTTTTGTTACTGTTTGGCAGAGAGTTGTATGCTAGTCTGGTAAATAACATTGCAACGTCTATTCCTGCCGTTGCGCAATATGTGCAAGGATTGATGTTACAACTATGAAGGATTGTTTATATTCAAAGACATTAAATAGTATAGTTACTTACAGACTGGACATCAGGACCAAATTTGTGCACCAAAAGTTATTACCAATTGGTAATATATATAATAATTCTTCTTTTATATCATGGCCTCCGTCCATTAAATTATCTGTGATTTTGCCAATGTCGAGTAATAATAGCAGATACAAAAAAATCAGATCCAAATTGGTAATAATTGGTCGCTGTCTTATTTGAAATGTCCGTGTGACAAGATGTCACAGCTTCCTTAGATATTGTTAAAAAATAATATATTTTCAGAAAATGTGCTAGAATACGCATTAAAAACTGGTAAATTACGATATGGAAAAAAATATGAAGTATAATACATTGATATTTTACTATTTCACTGTAGGATAGGATAACCATCGCACGAGCGCAAAATTTTTGTATAACAATCTTGCCAATATCCACTCTATTATATTCTTAGAACTATTTATTTATATTAGTCCTTCTAGATAGTAAATGGCTGGGTAGATCCCGCTGCAATGGTTATATCTTCTATTAAGCAACACAGTGTAAGCATTGATCTCTAAGATATGTATGTTTCTTCACCATATGTTCCTTTGCCATTAAAACAAGTGATCATTATAAAATAATAATTGATACGCAAACTTCTAAAACTAAAAAAGGTATTAGCGAAGCGAATATACACATATATTGAAATTAATATGTTTCCTATGAACTCCAAATTAGGTAGAGCGATTTGAATAACATTTTTGGGTAATCTTTAGCCTAACAAGTTCTGTGAAGTTTGCCCACGATCGGACTACAAGAAGTCTAGATAATCTAGATAATTATTGCTATTTGCCCGAAGGCGGGGCGGGTCGCAAGTAATCTATAAAACAGTTCAATTGGGCTGTGAAGTAATAAGGGATAACAAAATTAAGATCCAGATTCTTAAAGATAAACCAATTTACTGTAATCTAAAGCTTTGTTTTAAATTTAAGGCCGCGTAGATGCTTTCCAGAGTAAAACTAATTGATGTAGTTAAATTGACAACTTATCAACTATAGATTAGTTTAGTAATTAGTTAGAGAAAATTTCAATTTTATAGTAATTATATTATTGTGTACAATAGAAAATCAGCCCTAAATTTATATTACATTTATGTTACTGTTATATTGACTGACTGCCATAGTTGTCTTGCGTGCGCTGTACGACACCACTCTGAGGTTCTACGTGTGAAATCTGGGTCGGGAAAATGTATATATCGGTTTTTCTATTTAATATCAGCCCAGTATGGAATTTGTGGCCGATATGGCGATAGGCTCGCCCCCTATCACATCATGGGACGGAACACACACGGCGAAAAATGCCCTTGTTGCACTTCTGTTTAACTCTTTAGGACTAAAGGTGTGATATTGTGTTTGTAACTCTGTATCTGTTATCGGTGTTTGTAACCTATAAATAAATAAACATGAAAAAAAAATATTGACAGTTTTTTATGCCTTTGATTAACACAATATAACATTTTTAATTCAGCATTGATTCCCCGATCATTCATATCAAGTGAATACTAAAGTTCACAAACACGCAAAATGATGTAAATGTCAAATAAAATAACTTTCAAAACGTCAACATTTCACCATGATGTGTTCACGAAAGTTTACTTAAGTCGAGTTTGGGCCAGTTTTCTTATAATACCAATTTTCAGTCGCCACCATTCAATACGAACCCGCAATGCGCCCGCACCTGAGAAACAAACTTTTCTCTTAAGATAAATTAAGAAAATTGCTTGCTTTAAATCACCTAATCTTAATAGCGTCTAGTCTTTCCACTTTAATAAATTATGATTCGAATTCCGCTATACACAAACTTTATAAAATTACTCTTAGAGACTATATTAGAATACTTAGTAATTGAAAGCCTACGAAGTTTAACAAAACTTGAGACATCGTTAATAATTGAAAAGGGAACGCCCTGGGTAATTCAGAACAAGTCAAAAATAGCGCTAAAAATATTTTTTTATTCAAATGGCTTTTCTCCATCCTTCGCGTCGACCTCGTCTTTCAGTTCATTCACAAAGGGCTACACGAATTAGTGACATTTAAAAGAGCACTAATCTTATAATCCGCGATGCAACAAGTCGGCGGGCGGGCGGCGCGGTGGCGCGAAGGGCGGGCGGGGCGAGCTTCAGCCACGGAACTTCAGTATCGCCGCGACCATGGCCACCGACGGACGGACGAAGCGATCGCAGTCGATATGCGCGCCCGCCTCCGCGAGTATGGAAGCGCTCGCCGCGCCGATGGAGACGACGCCGGCACCGCGGCGACGACCGGCCGCCAGGTCGCAATCGGCGAGGATCACCGGCGGGCGGTCGGTGCGGCACCGGCGACAGCAGCAGCAGCAGCAGCAGCTGGACCGCGAGACCAGGGCCCGGTACAGCTCGGAGCCGCGGCTGGCTGAGACGGAGACGCCGCCGCAGGTGCGCCGGCAGGCGTCCGCGCGACGCCGCCCACCCGCCGGCCAGCACGCCCAGCCGCGCCGCTCCAACGCGTTCCTCGACGTGCCGCGCACCACGCACCAGCCCGAAGAGGAACCCGACGAGGACTCCTACAGGCTGCGCACCTTCAACATCACACAGAAAGGAGGTCAGTGCTAGCCACGTTCGTTCACCTCTACAGATCTATATTTACTCAACAGAAACTTAGTGGTCTTTTTTTAATTCGATTTCGGAACGAAAAAGTTGGCAGCCGGCCTGGTCAATATCACTGCGGTGATGTGGAGTGTTTTCACCCTTCGGCGTGCGGTACGATGCGGAAGATCCGCGGAGTTTCTGCAAAACCGGGTTAAAATGACGATCGTTAAAATTATTTTTGTGTCATCGTGAATCATGTGAAGCGTTTACGAGGCCACCGTAAATCAAGATGCAACGTTTGGGTTTACTTTTGAGGTAAAAATAAACGCCGCGGAGACGCGCGAGCTCTCACAACAAATGTAACGAAAAATCTTTAAAGCGGAACAACATGTGCAAATCCTACAAAATCTCCACGGCGGCATACACATGCCAAAAACAATTTGGTAACGCGAGAATTCTTTGTGATCGGAGAGGGGTCCAGAGGGACCGATACAAATATTCCGATAAACAGTCGAACATCCCAATGGCTTTATTTATGCAGAATGGCGTGTTCTGGTAAATAATGGAGCATCGCATCTGTTTCACATAATGCACGGTGAATGCTCCACGTCTATATTGTGCTGTTCTTTATTAACTCGGCCGACGTCTCTTGAATTGTTCCTTGTTGCTATTCTGAAAGTTATTATATCACATTTTATGTCCAGTCAATTTATGTTCCACTGACGTAAATTTTATTTAGAATTACAAGTCGCTATCAAAGAACTTTGTCCGTCATAGTTTGTTATTGTTCGGCTCGGAT
Source organism: Automeris io (assembly GCA_036320925.1). Lineage (NCBI taxonomy): Eukaryota > Metazoa > Arthropoda > Insecta > Lepidoptera > Saturniidae > Automeris > Automeris io. Next base: position 1,251 of record JAUDJH010000178.1, on the reverse strand, counting down.
TTTTATAGTACACTTTTGTGATGAGTTCCAAACTTTCAAGACCAATCAGGGTTTAATACAGAAAGTTTTAATTTTTACTAGAGCCAACACGTAGCTTGCTTTGTACTTTCTCGAATTTTGTTTCAACATCGAAGTTGGATAAACTTTACGAAAACAAAGTGTTCGGTACATCCCTAATTGGTCGTTAAGTTTCGAAGAGATAAACAAAAGTAATTAAATTTCAACACTACATTACAGTAGGAAAATAAATAAGATGAATACATTGTAAGTTATAGTTTAAAGAATAATTTTAGAAATTCGTTTAAGAATACCTATATAACAGAGAAAATCCATTGAAATCAATTCGGTGATGATAATTAAAAGCATGTACCAATTTTTTATCTGTTTTGAGAAAACATCGACAATGCATTAAAAAAAAAAACACAGCGAACACTTTAGAAATACAAATTCGCATTCAGAGAAATGTTTAGATGAGCAACATACATCACCGAGTAAGATGTATTGGTTAAAAAATTCACTTCAGTAGTTTTATTTCTTGGTATAAATACAGAAGTACATACGTCTAACGTTCCAGTTCTGTTATACATGAAAAAATTCAAGACAGAGACAAAGGATTTTTAGAAACTGCATAAGTACGTTCCAAAAGTGTTATAATTGTTACACAGCTGTCCCAGTAGTGTTTTTGTAATGCTGTAAACCATCATGAATTCTTGGGTTTAGTAGTGATATAAACTCAACTCAGAGTCTGAAATTGTGTAGTAAATGGCAATAGATTCGTCTATCATGTGGGACAAAACTGGCAATATGTGGATAGATAACACCACTACCTACCCCTAAAAAGGAAAAAAAGCGTGATGCTATGTAAGTGCATTTAAGCGATATCTCAAAAATCAATAACTGGATAACTCATGGACAGTTAACTGAAGCTACACAACGAATTCACTCTCAAGTCACGTTCATACATTGAATTTTAGAAGTTAATTACAAGAGGACACGGTCTGAATACCTAATCAGTATTAGCATTTTTCTACTTAACATCCTAGGGACCTTAATGATAAGACAGTAGAATGCCCTTGAGAATTTTGCGTCGAAGAATTTAAGCCGAACCTAAATTAAAATGCTTTGTTGACAAACTAGAATGAAAACATTACATTAATTAATTCTTTTATTATCTAAAAAAGTTTTGAATAAATTCTTCTTTCAATAACAACGATCTTGAGTCCTTTACAATGGTCTGTTTAAAATTCAATT
>JAUDJH010000128.1:0-19771 GCA_036320925.1 Automeris io | reverse complement strand
TTTTTATATATTACAATTATAATTAAAGTTATAAAGCTTTGAAATTTGGGGAATGGAGTTGTCAAATAACAGTAATAGCAAACTGTGACGTCACCGACTGTCTTCGGCCATAATACTCTGTGCGTGAGAAAGAGATAGCGATCGATAAGATAGAAAAAGATAAACGGAACAGAAGTAGATATAAAGAAATTAGTATGTACGCGTATTCAAGATCGTGTAACGCAAAAAACTATAGCGTATACCCACTCGTAAGTGATATCATGTAAGCTTTATTATGTATGCATATATAAAAATAAATAGAATGTTGAATTTCTGACAAGTGCGTATGTTGACAGCTACATTTAAAATTAAATATGTATGTTGCTACAACTTATTGCGTTCTCAATAAGCGGCACGTATCAATAGCTTACATTTCCATTGGTCTAATTTAATTTCAGTTCTTAAAATATCTTAAACCGGAACGCTAAAATTACGAAACATACGCAATTACGTGCGAGACAAACATTTTTTACGATAGTAGGCGCTGAAATTTACATTAACGTACATTGATTAAAAAAATTAAGAAATCGACCGTTCAAAAGCCCTTGCTCTTAAAACTCGGTGTCACCTAGTTATCACATGGTATTTCGTAACCGAATTGCTGCGAACACTTGAGTTGGTAAGCTCGAGCACTCTCGTCGAAAGTGAGTGTTCGCTCACATGTCGTAAAAACCAGGCTTAACAACATTCACTTAAGTTTCAGCGTAATGACACTAATTACAATTGTAGTATGCAGTTACATACCTCAATACTCAGATCGATCAGGAAATTCCGTTGGTTTCACACTAGATTTATGTCCGTTGGTGTTGCTAATATACTTCGATCTCACAAGTTGTTATTATAAATTGAACTATAAATAAAACTAATGCGCAAGTTAACAACAACCGGTTATATTTTAAGAGACAATTTTATTTCAATTTTCAGAGTTCCTGGATTTAAGATATAAAAAATAATTGATAATAAAGATAATATAAGTTTACCTCGAAAAAACGGAGAGATTAAATTGAAGATTCAAATATGCGTAAAAATAAAGATATAAATCCATTTAAAAAAAGAGATGCTACCAGGTAATGAACGACTATTATAAATAATAATATAATATTGCAATTGAACAATAATTCTAGCTATGGTGAGTAACAGACAGCTGAAAATAAAGGAAAATCGCAAAATGATTACCAAGTAATGCAACTGTGGATGGTAATTTAACACTTATAATGCATGTACCTAGTATTTACAAAGTGATTAGCATTCCGCGCCTTTTTTAAAAAATGTAGTGAATTAAGTAGAATTTCAACGTATAACATTTGTCATTTACGGTTATGGAAGCGACGACGTAACACTAAAATGGAAATCAAAACTGATAAACCACAAGAGAAAAAATTCAAGACATTTGACGAAACATTTTCACTATGCGCTTTCGCACTGGCTTTCGCTTTTCCTATATCCAAACAGAACCAAACGCCGTCAAGAGAGCTGTTATTATTACTCTAATCATATTATTCAACGGCGGTCAGCTATTTTGGTTCATAACTTACACATTAAAATGCTTATACACACTGGATATCCTCAATTTCGCAAGGAACATGACTTTAGCTGTGGTTCTGATTCTATTTTTTATCAAAACATACTATGTTATTTACGCGACGCAAGATTTCGCTCCAATTCTAATCAAAATGTCTAATGATTTGTTGGCAGCGAACGAATTGGAGGAAGACTATCAAGCAATATACGAAGAACATATAAGACAAGGTAAAGTCGGTCAAATATCGTGGTTATTAATACCGATAGTTCTAAGCGCTCAGTTTCCGATATACGCTGGCATTTGTATGTCCATTGAAAGTATAAAAACAGACAATTTCACCAGATTGATGGTGCATGATATGGAACTGATGTTTGTGGAGGATATTCAGAGTGAAACGCCTTTCTTTCAATGCATGTTTGCGTACAACTGTTGCCAATGCATTGTCCTGGTTCCAAATTATTGTGGTTTCGACGGTTCGTTTTGCATTGCCACAACACATCTGCGTATGAAACTGAAATTGATGACTCATAAAGTGCACAGAGCATTTGCGGACGCACGGAACAACAACGAGCTCCGAAAGATGGTGAATGAAGCTATTCAAGATCACCAAGACGCTCTGCAGTTTTACAAAGAATTGCAAAATGTGTACGGACCGTGGTTATTTGCTGTATTTATGCTCACATCATTTATGATATTCTTTCAATCTATATACATGATATATCTATTGAAACGCGTAGATCCGAAATACACGCTGTTCGGACTCGTTGGCGTGCTCCACATATATTTGCCTTGTCACTACGCAAGCACCTTGACTAAGGTAACGTGATTTATTTCTATATTTCAATTTATCATCCTGCTTATAGCCGATAGCGACAGTCCAATAATGCAGGTGGTTAAATTATTTCTTGTGTTTAAACTCATGTCCATTGTGTTGACAAGTGTAATAGGATCTTAAGCCGATAGGTGTTAATGCATTATGATTGAGATAAACAATATGAATACATGAGGACCGGATCTAATACTCAGCGTGTTAAGGCTTATCCGTACTCACTTATTTATATATTTAAATTGAAATCCTTGAATTTAAAAGAACTGCGTCTACTAAATTAAATTGTCTTTCTTATAATTTCTTTATAGTTAGTAATGACCATAGGCGTGTATAATGGGGGGATTGGGTCAGTTGTTTCGTGTCCACCCTAGAATAGCGTGGTGCCCACCCACAGGATTTGAAAGCAGTCTACTAATATATTTTTTAAATTACCAAATTTTGTCTAGGAAACAGACCTATGGACATGACTCTACTGACGCCCATGATAATGGCAATATAAAAATGATTTCAGAGAAACATAAATTCATGTGGTGGTGATAATCCTGGTGGTAAGATATTCGTAACCAACCTAATAGTCCCCCGAGGCAATTCTTGGGCGCTCGGGTCTCCACACCGAATGCACGCGCATGCACGGGGGGACATTTTTCTTGGTTCTGTGCATACAGTCTAGTGGGTATATCTTGTGGTAGTGCGTACACATTGAAGCCTCCAAAGCCTCGCGAACATTTCATCTCCTTCTCCCTTTCGCCCATCATAAAGAGGGTTCTTATCCTTCCCCGTAATTTTCTCCCCTCAATTATTCCCTCACAACTCTCCCTCAAGGCCCCCTGCGTTCGCTAAGCCGGGCGATTCCAGTATCCCATTCGCAGATTTTCGCCAATGATGTCAGCAGAGACATCTATTCAAATAGCTACCAATACACTAGATGTAAAATCTTTACATATAACAAAATAGCGGCACCTGATATCACTGTTTAAAAAAAAAGTAATAAAATAAATATAATAAATAAATAATTCCAGCTTGGCGAAGAAATAGGACCGGACTTATACGATACTCCATGGGAAAGATGGGCAGACCCTGAGGTCACGAAACTACTGATATTCATGATAGCACGGGCTCAGAAGACCTTGATTGTGACGGGAAACGGACTCGTCGTCTTCAATATGGAACTGTTTAAATCTATTATACAAAGTTCTTATTCCTTCTTCACGCTTATTACAGCATAAAAAACTCTATAGATACGCACTATTCTTGATTTAATATGCACAACTAAATAAATATTTGTAACCACCAAATAATTCTTATAATCAATAATAAATAAATAATGCTTCAATGAACTACACCAGAAAAGAGTTTCTTTATTTATACTTATTCATTTTGACATTGCGTAAGTAAATTAAACTAAATATTTATCTTCTTGAAACTATTTACATTAAGTTACTCGCAATGTAGAAGTAAAGTAAAAGAGTAAGTTTCGAAAAAAATGTCAACAAAAAAAATTACGCCTTGGCACAATGTTAGCGGAGGTAAAGACGAGTATGTGGTTTATTAATGCAATCTTAAAGTGACCCTGTATATACGTAACAATTACTAACAGGACTAAAGCGGTCTTGTACAAAGTAGGTCTCAATATATTTTTGACCACTACTGGCAGTTCCTGCAGGCTGCAAACAAATATATCTACGTTCTCGGAAATAATGATGAGCAGTCTTATGGCACACGACAAGGGCCTTTTTTTTCAAAGACAAGTTAATTATTAATAATAACTTATTTCTATGCATGTTAATGGAAAAATATTATAATAGTTTAAACTATTTAAGAGCTTATAATAAAATTAAACCAATATAATATTGTAAATAAATACCTAATATTTATAATATTGCTTGCCTAGAACATATTATTAAATATATTACATAACATTTTAAAGCTTCTTTCGATGTAAAGGTTTTTTCAATTTACCTACACGGTAATTAATGTTCAAGTAACGAACGGTTAAGTTTGTAGCTATGCACTTCGATAGTGAAGCTCCATTGCGTCTGAGTGCTATAGGCTACTTTGTATCTCGGGAAAATGTTTTTCCCGGAAAACGAGATACAAAGTAGCCTATAGCACTCAGACGCAATGGAGCTTCATATAAGAAAAAAAAATCAAAATCAGTTTAGTAATTCCTGAGATTAGGCCGTTCAAACAAACTCTTCAGCTCTATATAATATTATATTTAAAAAAAATAAATTTTAATGAAAAATGTTTTTAGAACAAACAAGTTGGTAATTATTATCAACAGAACGTGTGTGTCCCGTGTAATGACAAAAAGTAAAACCACTTGTAGCAACTGTCAACTCAACGACTGAAACCTGTCGATTGAAATCAACGTCTAGTTAGCCGTTAGTTTTAAACACAATTTGATTTTAGTTTTTATCTTAACAGCCTAGTAATATTATGACTCTTTTTTAGGGTTCCGCAAGTGATATATTACTTGCTTCTATCTGTTTAGATCTTTTATCAGGTACGCGTTGAGGTATCAAGTTGAAATTTATATATAACCCTATCTCGCTACTACTAGTTTCTAAAATGCTGTAGCGATATATAGCGCCGTGTTTTTGACGGCAGCGCCATCTATTAAAAAATCAGATGAAAAAATCGCATAATTTTCCATGATAGCAAATTCCGTGGATAAAAAGCATAACTGTGAAAGTTTAGATTTCCGAGAACCCAAAATCCTTATGTAGTTTAACTTTGTGTGGTGTCTTGATAAATGCTACGTAGTGCAATGGCACAACCCAGCGGGTTTCTTGACGTCGTGTGGCAGTGGCAGTGGTAGATTTGAGTACTTACTATCATTTCCATCGTCTCGCGGAAACTCGTTTACGACCCTCTGTACCATGACGATAAAAAAAAAATTACGAAAAATCAGAAAACTGTAATTATGTACTTAAATAACAAAACAAACCAGTTTGTATGGAACCCTCAGTACGCGAGACCAACTCCTACTTGTCCGTCTTTTAATTTAATTTGATATGTTATTTGTTTTTAATAACGATATTTGAAATATATGTTCACTAGTTGATCCTGGAACACTTATTCCATGGTTCCCGACTAAAGCATTTTCACCATTATGGTATAGTATCCATAGTTATCTACAAAAATAAACTTTAACCTTTTGCAATTAGTCTTGTATTTCATTAGGCCACAATTACCTAGAGAGTGTTACGTGGGAAATTAATAAACAATTACTAATAATTTAGTAAAGCAGCGTGGATGTTGTTCATTATTCTCAAATGATTAATCTATACTTTGTTAGAAGCTGATTAATGTTGCTTGGGGTTTTTTAACCGCGTAGGTGCTTAACAAAATCACAGATTTTACAATCGGCCTACGCCACATGTATTAATCATACCTACACAGAATAAGATTATTCTGTGGAAATATACAGCATGTACTGAACACAAAAACGTAAGGGCGTATCTATATTACTTACATAAAATAAAATACCGTTATTATTATTGTATAAAAAATATTTGATAGCCGTAATGTTATACGTCATGAATCGTAGCTTAATTGAGCTGATGCTCTTAGTGATTGCTTCAAATAAGACCGAGGTTTTCGATATTAATAATCTGTCGGGTAAAATCTCAATGACGGTACGATATGATAGTAGAACACCCGCTTTAAGATTCATTAATTAATTTCGTGAAATCGTTATTTAATTTTTTTAGGCATGAATATCTTCTCTCTTTCTTCTCACAGCCTATTCCGTTCTATACAAGTCGACAACACAACCTTTGATATTTTAAACGTTAGCGGGAAATTAAGTGGGTCACTTGTTATAAAGTAAATTCTACAAGCCTTAAAGAAAAAGAATAGGTAGTATGCAATAACATTATTAATCTCAAAGGAAAGTAACAAGAGTGAAGGAAAGGAGACCATTTGGGCTTTCGGAAATCACATTCATAATACCAAACGCGACGAAATGTCGCTCTACGTCATCGTTTTCTGTGTTACGAAGAGTAAAGTTTTCTGTGTAAACGAGAGATATGCAAACGTGACGTCATCGGGAATAACGATGCGTGCGAAAGAATGAGATAGAGCTATATACCCACTACGCGCCCACTTCTACAGATTGCAATATTTGAAAGATGAATTACGGTCTCATTTTTTATCCAATTTTAATGTTAAAAATAGAATAATGTACAAAATCAATTATAGGAAAAGTCCCTATCATGCCGGCCTGTTGGTACACAGGCTGATCCTCGAACGCGATACACTTATGTGGGCCACTATTGCGGTTTTTAACATCTTGTGTACGGTGGTTGCTTTCCGGGGAGATATAAAATATATCCTACCCACCAACACTCGCAGCTAATAACTCATTTCAGAGGCCTTATTCTCTATATCAGTGTAAGCTCTTAACGCGACCGTGTTACGTTTTCTTGAAATCAGCGTGGAATGGTATGCTGTATACCAATTTGTATTGTCTTAAACGCGACGCGGTGCGTTACGTGCTTGTAACGCACTGTCAAAATAACGTATGGCATAGAGAATAAGGCTCCAGAGTTTTAAGTTGCATGTATTAATGCAACTCGTAATAAGTCGTCGAACACACGCTGCCGACAAATAAAGTGGTAAATAAAAGACGATGATAAAAAAAACTGCACAATAAAATTATATTTACATCCTTCCCCATAGAACTCCAATTCCCAAAACACAGAATGCACAGGGATTTTCCTTTATTAGCACCGAAATAAAATAAAGAGAATAAAACATATGGCATGAGCGCGATCGTAAAATCCCAAAAGAGGTTGGCTTGGAATGAATGAATAACCGAATACTGAGAAGTAAAGGGAAATTTTATTATAAATCTAGTTTTTATTAGCTGCTAGTTAACACTACATACAACGTCCTTTCAACTTCCACATAACAATTTTTGTTAATGTTGCTTGGTGGCAGGAATAGACATTGCGGTGGAAACTATCCAGTCTCGCATACGAATACATACAATTTTATTACGCATTCAGTATTACAAGGGGAGAAGTGCGGAGAAATCTCCAAAAATCTCTATACTAATTTATATAACAGATATTCTTGATAATGTCCGTAATTTGGTAATCTCCATAATGTGGTAACCTCCATAATTTGGTAATCTCCGTAATTGGTAATTTCCGTAATTGGTAATCTCGGTAATTTGGTAATCTCCGTAATTTTTAATACTAAGCATTTTGACTACTACCAAAAAGTAATAGATTGATGCAATCATTATTACGTACGTATAATACCTATACATAACACTCGAAGCACAAAACAATAAACAAATCCAATTCATGCCTTTCAGGAAAACAAGAATTCCAGAACAATAGCGTAATAAAACATACTTGCGTATTACCTAACGCAAAACATTTACATAATTAACATGCGTACTGTACGATATAAACAAGAAAATGGTAAATAACTCAGATAAATATTTAGAGAAGCATTAGTTATAAATGAAAACAACTCAATACAGGGAATACCAAGAGGTATAAACACTGGATAAGGCAAACAAGATATCCCTATCGAAAATATGACGAAATCTATTGTTACAAATTGTTTTCAGGTTCTATTTATTTAGCTCTTAATGTTTTGAGTAAGATAGTGTTATCTCATAACACTGTTAGTTGCTTTATGTAAGACTAGCTTTTGCCCGCGGCTTCGCCCGCGTGACGGAGTTTTCCGGGATAGGTTTTTTGCGACTGATATGTATCGTTATATTATGAACAAATTACACAAAATCATTATAAATTGTAGCCTATGTATTATTCTGATGTATAACCAATATTACTGTAAAGTTTCATCCAAATCCGTTCAGTAGTTTTTTCTGAAAAGAGGAACAAACATACATCTATCCTCACGAACTTTCGCATTTATAATATTAGTAGAATTTAAAAGTGGATTCGTCCGTGGAATTACTGACCTGCCGCAAGCGCTTTTTTTAATAACTCATAACATGTTATGGTTTTGACGTTTTTAGGCGTAATGACCCAGATAGTTACTAATTTATAATTGGAACACCCATTAATACTGACATTATAGTTAGCTCAACTTTCTAAGGTATTTTTATACGCACACGGCAAAGTGACCTCGCTGCACATAATGGTGGAATAAGTCCAGATATACTGTTAGCAAAAAATATATTTAACGTAAAAGTGATTCTCATTGCCCATGGATACTAGATTCAAGGAATTCTGACTGCGATGCGTATAAAGAAAAGGAAAGGGGATTTATATGGAGGGGAAATAGGCTTCCGGCAATCTCAGTGATCGGAGGAAACGCTGCCACATTTATAGCTTCATTGCTCAGTCAAACATAATCGATATGAAGATTACTTTACATTGATTTTTGTACGATAAAGTTGTACCATCCTGTCCGTCATAATTATTACAGCATCTCTGACGTAATAAATGCAATGTTTGTGGAGAAACCTGCACCTTATTCAATTCATTACGGGCTAAACATAAATAATAATAATAATATCAGCCCTGTAATATTACAGGTATATATATTGTCGCATTGCTGGGCACGGGCCTCCTCTATTAGTGAGAGGGTTTAGGCCCTAGTCCACCATGCTGACGTAGTTTGGATTGGTAGACTTCACATACCCTCAAAATTCCTACAGAGAACTTCTCAGGTATGCAGGTTTCCTCACGATGTTGATGATGGCTAAACATTATACCTTGCAAATTGTGTTCATTGGAAGCATGTCTTACAATCAGTGTACAATAAAAAACTTGCAATCAATTCTTAAAAAAAGTTCTTAAATATCCTCAAATCTACCTCAATCAGGACATTTTTGATGTATGAAGACCAATATAAATTTACGTTAATATACGTTAGCCTTCATTGAAAATCCACAACCCTAGTCAAGAATGTTGATTTATATTGGAGATAAATATTACTACAATTTCATTTCTTTGAAATAAAACTATTTTACGGATTTTATCGCGGTTATTTATATTATTATTTTTTCTCGACGTTTCGAAGACTTTACAGCATTCATGGTCACGGGGCGGACTCTTTCTTATTAAATTATTAATTATTAAATTCAAATATAAATTTAATACTCTCATCCACACAACATTATGAAACTATAAACCAAATAACACAATTTTTATAACAGTTACTGTTTTTATTACTTCACTTATAAGGTTTTCCAATTAGTAATATTAAAAACCTTGCTTAGCCTTAAAATTGACAAAGTTAAGCAACGTGGCGCCATTTTCACTGATTTATTCAAATTGCTCGAGCGTGGGACTCTATATGTAACATTAGTTTACTTAGGGATCATTTTTTATTCAGCAGGTTAAAAAATCAAATTCACTATAACCAGACTAAATATTATACATATTACCAATTCAAGTATGTCATATTATATAGGTAACATTCTACATTTATATTATTATGTATATGCTTTGCTCGCGGCTTCAGCCGCGTGAAAGAATTCTTCCCGGATAAAGTTCCGTTGTGTATTCTCCAGGGATAAAAGTAGCCTATCTTTCAGGGGTCTCAAGCTATTTCCATACAAAACTTTATGAAAATCCATTCGGTAGTTTTTAGTTTAACGCATTGTGACAGACAAAAGCGGATGCGGACTTTGTTTTATAATATTTAATCCTATGAAGAAATTTTATATGACAACAATGTCAGATAGCCTTACTCAAAGTAATCTAGGAATCGAATCTAGGACCTTCCGTTTCACAGACCATACACGCGAACGTTCAAGAACGCGATAAATAGAGTCACATAATAATTGTTGTTTCGTTAATTAAAGTGTTTTCATCTCTCACTACAGATTATAGGGGCGTAGCAAGATATTTCGCTAATATCGTAACTAACAAATACTGCAAAGTTTTTGGTCATGTTAAAAATATACCACATTTTCTTCTGTCTACCTATCTATCTATCTACATAATATTATTCACATGAACCATTTAATAGAAAAATGCTTTTACAATTTAATTCGGTTAAAATGTACTTACGTTAATTTTGAAATGCAGGTTCCTCATAAACTAAATGTTAACGCATTTACTTAAAGTTAAACTTAATTTTCATTTTCCTGCAATGAAACTCGAAAGCCGATAAAAACTCGAATGTAACTTTAAAATGGTTCTAACTTCGCATAATATGGTGACAGCTTTTCAATATAGCCATTAAGTTTTAATACTCTCGTTTATTTAAATGTTAATTGAAAGAAAGATGTAGAACGCTATATCCGATTGTTAATTATTCGCAGTTAAGATAATCATCGAATCATATGTGATCATCTCACGAAGGAAACTAGGGATGAACGGTATTTTTTTAAATATTTCAGACTCCTTCATAGATCATATAATTTCAAGTACACACCTTGGGTAGTATCTCAATACAACCGTAATGACAGAATTAATTATTTCATGGTTTTTAAGAATTTATCCTCATAAAAAAATATGACAATAGGAAAAGCGGCGCGTAAGCCATGGTCGGCGCGGGCGCGCGTGTGACGTCAGCGCCGCAGCGCAACGGTACAGCCTGCGGAGAATGATATCCATCGCGCGCGCACGATAGCAAAAGTGTCTGCCGACCCTGGCTCCGCACCCGGCCCCCTCTCGCCCGCGTGGAGGGGGCTGCCACTTCCAGCTCCCTTCACCTTCGCACCACGCGCCGCCGCCGCGCGACCAATGACCGCCCGCCCCGGGCCGGCGAAAGGTTTTATATACAAGTGGAATTCGCACTGCCAAATTGCTATAAGTCAAAATATAGGGTAGTCGGGCGGTTCACTCGCTCGTCGTGCATTCGCCGAGCGTGCGTTCGTCGGTACCGTCGTCGACTTAAATAATTTTCAGTGCGCGTGTTTCGTGTCAGTTAGGATTATACCAGAAAACTTGTGCCATCGGGTAAATGCGCAGCCGCTGGAGGCCTTTATAATACAACCGACATCGAGGCGATAAACTTTGTGTGATAACATGGGGTGCAGTGGAAGATACTGTTTACTGACTCTATTCTTGTGTCTAGTGACTGAGCTTGCTCTCGGTGTCAGAGTGGTGCCCAAGCGGAAGAAAGGTAACCCATATAACATTACCTTAACGAATAAACCAAGAGTATTACAAAATACACATAAGGTTCGCGTTGTACGACCGCAAGCTAAATCCGGTGTCTGTCTTACACAATGTTATGATTATTAGTTAACTCTGTATATCGCTTATAGTATTTGACTACCCACATGATTCCATTTTTGTCTTATAACGATATGCTTTATGTTTTTAACCATAAGGATCAAATTACGACATTGATTCACTTGCATGGTATCGTTGTTTTTCCGTATAAATAAGTAAATTATGTTGTCACATAACTTTCGCTGATACTGGTAATACCATATACGAATTTAACGGAACGTTAAACAATCATCGAAGCCTAAAATGTTCACACGATATTTATGAAACTCAATACCGCCAGCAACGGGCGGTGCTTAAGGTTCAAACTCGTATAGTACATGCTATACTAGTTTGTAGAGACAAGGCTGGGCGCGATTTGTATGAGAACGCTGTTGACGCGTTAATGGTTTGCGTTTGTTTACACTCATAATAAATGTAATAATTGTATTAAACTGATTTCAATTACAACATAATAAAAATGAAACTCCATTATGTTTTTTAGTGAAAGTAATAAAATAAATATTTCTTAATAATTAATTTGTTTTGAATAAAAAAAACTTAATAATCAATGATCATTTTAAATTAATAGTCAAGCCCAATATGTATAAAAAGGGCACATATCATTAAAGTGACTACACGGAAGTTTGATTTTATTTAAAAAGAACAATGTTTTATTTATTTAGCGGTAAAAAAATGGAGGGAAATAATTCGCGTAGCATAGTTGTATTATTCATCGATACAATTTATTATTCAACTAATTTACAACTAATAATTATTTAACAAAATCATCACGCACGGCATTATGGTCTTTAACGTCAAAAAACCGTTATTGGTCCGAATTTCTGACAGCTCGATTTAATTACGAGTTAACATTCCTTTATAAATAACTTTTTTATAGAACTTCTCTTAAATCGTAGTACCGTTACATTTACCGTACAAACACTTTTACTTTGCCGATGGAATAAAAAAAATTAGAAATAAATAAATCAACAGTTGAATTTGTAAAAAAGGTGTCTCGAGACTAGAAACTCCATAGAAATTCGGCACAAAGAGTTTTTTACACACAATGCGTGACTCAGTTGATAAAGGCCGGTTCCGTGTTTGTGACACCTCGTAAAGAAACTACAGATCGACAGCCAAACCTAGTGGCAAAGTTGAATGGCTTAGATCTACTTTCAATTTTGTCAAATTTTGGTAACATAAATCATTTAATTAATTTATTAAAAAAGTGCAAAAATAAACAATCTTTTTGATTGTCTATTATAAAAATGCCTATTTGTTTGTAGAAGTCTTGTTTACAAGAATCCTGCGATGCAAGATCCTAATTAAATTCAGAGACCAATACTTAACCCTTAATTTGGTAGAGGTTCAATGTGTTATATATATGTAAAATTTATGTATATTTATAAGTTTAGGGTAGTAAGGAATCCAGAAAAAATAAAAAAAAAATGTTGCGACCTTCAGGTTTCCAGGAAACCAATGTTCATCAGAGTGAACATTGCCAAATCTGTCGAGAAATACCACTTTATTGTAATGTTTACTGTGATGAACATAATCAAATTAGGGTACACATTCAAACAGGTAGTGCGGTTTACAAAATATTTTTATTTATATAAAAAACAAAACAAAGACATAACAAAATATCTTTTATAACATAATAGAGCCTCTTCTAGCATTTCACAAAAAACTTAGTATTATTTTGTATGAAAATTGAGAAAACAATTACGAGATTTTTTTCCGGTAACAAAACAGAGTCTTATATTACATTTCATGCAGTACACAGTAGTATTTTTTAGGCAATATTTGCACCTCCCCATGTCTTCTTTTGTATTAGGAAAGTGGCAAATATTGTCGAAACGTATGGGGCTAATGGGCCTGGGTAACTTAGGGTTCTTTATTGTTGAATTTTCAACGATAGAGTGAGAACGTACAGACCGGTTCTTTTTTGTTAAATTTAGATATAGATCTTGCCGAAATATTTTCAGACATTTTTTTCTGTCGTTAGTATTTTTTTTATATAAAATCCATGAATTATTTATACTTATATCTAACAACTGGCAAAATATACCTATATACCATCTTCTAGACTTGAACGGTATTTTATAAAGAGATACTAACATATCACCCAGGTCTACACCCCCCATATGTTTATTGTACTCCCTTACTATTTGAGGACAGTCAACATCTAACTTTCGCTTTTCTACCTTACAATATCTCTTTATTTTATGCACAGGTGTGCATCCAACAAATGAACTTATCAGGGTGACAGGCTTATTGTCGTTCCAGCGAACGAGAGCCAGCTTGGTTTTGTCACATACGACCTGTGAATAAGCTCCTCTCTTTTTCTTTTTCATTGCCTTTTCACTAGGCAAAATAGATCCAGCTCCCCTGGTTCTATTGTTACGAATCGTACCTAAACCAAATACGCCATAATTTTCTTTTAAAATATAAAATAACTCAGGCGATGAAAAAAAATTGTCACAAAATATGGTGGCTGGCTTTCTTTGAATAGATTGACACAGAGCTATTACAATTTGTGCCCCAAACCCAATTGAAATTTCTTGTTCAGTGAATTTATGAAAACGGAATGTATCTTCTCCTCCATATAGGATAAAGTCATAAATCATGCCACTTACTCCAGCTCGCACGTAATTTTTGAATCCCCACTTGTTGGGTTTATCTTTCATGTACTGCTTTCTGTTGCCTGCCTTTCTTCCTTTATAAGCAATCATCATCTCATCTATACTAAATTTGTTTTCATTTTCTTGCAGCAAACAGGTTTTTCTTATTTTTTCTGCTATTGGTCTTACTTTGTAATATCTATCAGTATCTTCTAAGCTATTATCAGCAAAGTGTAGAAATCTACGAATCTGTTGATAGCGTTTTAAACTCATTAGATCTGCTATCGGAGCATACCGGAATCTACTGCTCCAATAGTCTAGGTAACTAGGCATTGAGACAATACCCATAAGTATATGGATAGCTATAAAATCACGCATTTCGTCTTCTGTCACTTAAATAGATTTGCCAGTTTTTTGAACAGAGTATAGATTTGACTGTACGGTAATATCGGTCACAATGTCTGAAGAAAAAAATAAATTAAAATATTCTAGGGAATCTGCAGTGGGCAGGAAAGAGGCATTCATTATATTATGGTCTTGGTTTTCTTCAATTGTAGCTTGGTGACGGAAGGTGACGCTTTTTTTCCATTTATAGGTTAGTTCAAATTTCGGAACTTTCTTTCGTCTTTTAGCCAGCATTGGAGTAATGTGCCTTTGGGCTCGAGTTTTCCTGGTAGCACTTTCAGGAGTTGATAAAGGGGCTTCAGACGGAAGAGATGGTATAGAAGATAAGGAAGGTATGTTCTCGTAGTTCGGTTCTCTAGTCGGTGTAGCTGGGCAAATTTGACGTAGAACTGGAGTCAATTGCAATGATGTTTCTGTAAAATCAAATTCAGGTGGATCGTCCCCAGTGTCATGATCTTCAGCATCAGGTTCAGGACTGCTTAAAATATGCATTCGCTCTAAAGATGAATCTAAAGATGGTGCTGATGATGAAGCTAAACTTGGAGTATGCAGATCTGCCAATTCATTGTCCATGTCGGACCTATCACTGGTATCTGAGGGAGCATGCTGTATAGGCACAAGCGCCAATATTTTTGCCGTGCGTCCATGCAAAATATGCTGTTGGCAACAGAAAATACCGAAATAAGCAAAATAAAACCCATAACTTCAAAATGTTAAAAAAAAAGACATAACTATTTTGGATTAATTTATCATTAGGTATTTGGCATCGTTCACCGTGATGAACATAACAAATTGTAGGTACTTTATAGGTTATTTGGCAATGTTCATCACAATAAACATAAGCTTTTGGCGGGTCATAAAACTTGAGGATTCACATAAAGGCACATAATTCACACACCAAAATATAACAAATAGTCTAGATAAGTTAGTGAAAGCATTAAAATACTTGAAACAATAGAAAATCAAGTAAAATCTTTATATTTACCTTGCGGAACATAGACGACCCGCGAGGCGCCGACATTTTGCTTTGACAATGACAAGTAAAAGTGTTGCCAGGTGCGTAGACTATTTTTTTACTATTAAAAAATATTATATACGGTATGATAATATTACAAAAAATACGAATTTGGTGTAAAAATATAACGAAATCATTTTTTTTCTCATATGTTTCTCACAGTGAACAAAATCAAATTAAGGGTTAATCAAACTAAAAACCTGTATTCATTATTAAATGATGATGTTAATTTTTTATAATCATCGTATTTGCATAGCCGTATATACAGCCCGCGAAAGCAAGTAACGCGATACGTATATCTGCTACAAAAATCATTGTTGACATTGCGTTTCACTAACTATCTCTTTTATTTTACCGACGAGAAAGTAATGACCACATTTATATCCAGCTGACAATTGCTACTGAAAGAGTTTTATATTGATTGGCCATTTTTGGGCATATTTGGACTTAAGGGAGCCTTAATTTGCCTATTCGTAATCGCAGGATAAATTGTGAATTCTTTTACTCTTGCCTATATGGCTATCAAAGCTAACCTTTGATTATAATACCCGTAATTGCAAGACGGATTCGGCCCGTAGACGAAATAGTACCCCCTGACTATTTAACCGTTGCGTTATAGCAACTCTCGTAGCATTTACTTTGGCTGTTACTTTTACTTTTACAACGAAGTAATCCCTACAAATCAATTATTAATTATAAAAACGTCTGTCACATGCGCGAGTAACATTTCATTCAACAATAATTTCGGTTGTCCGAATTTTCATTCATTAACCGCGCGTACCGCAAGGCTACACGTAAATGTTGTAACGTGGCTGATTTCTCATGTTTCATGGTTATTCACATACATCCTGCATTGATCGATTAAGCCGTTACTCGACGAATCTCGGGTAATACAAAAACCTTCGATTTCAAGCACCATACCATTCTATACGGGGTTTCATCATACGTTAATGTTGTGTTGCCATTTATTTATCTAATAGTTATCGTAATAATTAAAGGCAAATAAAGTACCTTTCCTTACCTATAAATTTTGAACAAATTAACAATGGCCTACTTCCCGCCGTTTTGAATAAACTATCCTAACTTATTTTCAATCCATCGTGAAAATGGACCAATTAGAACAAAGTTTTTTGACACACTTACAAATTACGTATTTTCATTGGTTTCTTTTCGACATCGGGTAGTTTTAGATTGGGATATTTGATTAAAAACCGCCGAATGACAATGTTAACTATAACTGCGTATAACATTTTAAAAATACTCTCTTCTATACAACTTGATAAACGCACTTTCATTTAACTCATACGTGAGGAATAACAGGAATGGTCAGAGTGCGATATGTATCCATTAATCTAAATAAAAAGTGAGATTGAACGATAAGCGAGAGTGCGACCGGTTGCGATCGCGTGCGCGTCCGATTTTCTATATTTTCCAAATAATTAGTACAAATTGCATCTTCACTCTCATACATTGGAAAATAGACCATAAATGCATTTAAGGTTTTATGTCTATTGCACAAATGCATGTAATAAATTCTAATATAAAAGAAATGTTAAAAAGGAATCTTTCCACATATTACTCCTTATTATATAACTAATAAAACCTTAAATTGAATAATAAAAAATACTGTAGTTATATAAGCGACTTAATTGGAGTAATAATTAAATATTCTCATATACCTTGACTATAAGCGCAACTGTTCGCCTACATGATGAATAAAGCATTTTATTTTAAATTAATTGAAATTTCTACGCATTTTAGATAGTAAAGAAATACATTTTAAATGTAACAGAAACATACTAATAGAAGCAAATTTATGCCATTACGTCACAAAACTAAGTCGCGGTCAGAAACTAGTGCACGAATGAAAACACGATTACGCAAAGAAACAAACGAAAGTGAAATTCAAAGGAAGCGACATCTGTAGGCCTAGATACGTTTTCCTAACATAAATTTAATAAATTCTGCTTGCATCGTTTTACGTGGTATGACAACGAAGATTTGCGTGTCCGACATGCTAAGCAATGAACTGAACTAAAGATTGTGCATCATTTGTAAAACTAGAGTGAATTAAACCTCTGTTAAATTTTACGATCTTGTTTAATACTAGGACAAATAAGGAATACTGAGACTAGTAAGCCTATGAAAGTAATTGAGTAAATAAATTACGATCTTCTCGGAGTACACGTATCTATCCCGATAGAATGTGTTGGAATATTTTTATATTTAAAAACCACATATATATTGCGCTACATTCTGCAATAAAAGATTTGTTCTATCATATTCTAGTGATGAAAATTTTACGAGTAGTACCACGCACGTGTTAGCTTTATAATAACCTCTTTGGTGACTACAGAAGGCTATAGAATCTGACACAGTTCCATAGTATCTTTCATATTAAATGGTTTTGGTGCCTTCGAGCATAATGAGCTAGTTCGTCTGCTCGCCTAACTATTACAAAACCAATACTGCTATCAACACAAAGTCCAAATACCCAGAAACGATAAAACATTATTTCTATCAATCAACTGTGATGCGGTTTAGATCGCGTTAACTAGAAATCTTGTTTCGTAGAAAATGACATCTCGGACGTACACGCCTTTAATAAATGTACCTACAAAACAATCTTTACACCACATTAAATCATCAGAATATTTCTTTTATTAATTAAAAATACGACAGTGTGTAAAAATGTGTATGTTTGTAAGAAAGAAACACAGAAATCGCTCAACGGATCCGGATTAAACTGGGCATAATAAATTACGACTTGGATTACCATATTTCACACCGGACTCATTGATAATCGTTAATTATCTTCGATTTGTCGAATTTTAAAATATTTTAGCCGCATTAATAGATGCAACTATCGATATATATGTACTACGTACTACATTTGGCGTTCCGAACATTCATTGTTCGAGTGAATTGTACTTCAATCCGTATATGATGTTACTACGATTTCTTCATTGACAGTTTTACTTATACTATATTTAAAACGCTTTAGCACTTCATGTTTAAAAAGTTTGGTTAAACGACGATTGATTATTAGCGCTGCAACGAACTTTAGTTCTAACTCCAGATTTTGAACAAATAGTTTATATGGACGTTCGTGTCTATGTCAATGGATGCAACTAAGTTTTGCTCTGAAGTGCAATATCAGCTGAGACGCTGTCAAATTAAAGACAGCATCATAGGTCGTCGCTATTTTGTAGATAGATATCAACAACTTAAATAATATCTTAAGTCACGGTATTAATGACTTATTTTAACTATTGAGTTTTATTTATTAAACAAGCCGACCCAACTCAAAACAAGCTCTTAAATGATGACTTAAGCTTTATTTATAATACAATACATTAAATATCTACTTGAGATCCTAAACTTGATATTTATTTAATAATATAGTCCTTAAACTCTTGGGTTCGATTCCAAAATCGTTAAACATTTTGTGTGGCCATTTCTAAGGCGATTTGCCTGTCACATCAAAGACGTCAAAGTGACGGCCGGTCGCAAAAACTATCACCAAATCATTTCTGCAATATGCTTGTAATAGCTTGCGCTGACTACTTTGAAGTCGATAAAGGACAGGCATAAGAAACGTAATATATGCATATTTTATCATTACTCAAAACATCAATGCGAAATGTTAAACATAGTATACTTAGTAAACTAGTTTAATCTTAATTTGGTACTTGCTCGCATTACGCTATAAATACTCGCCACTGACCATAATTATTCCTATACCCGTTTAGTACACTACTTCTCCATGTCTATGACCCAGACGGTTTCACCTTTGCCCTGGAAAATTGAAGTCAGTTATACTTTATTGTGTCATGATTTTATGAAATGAACATTAATAGCAATAATTTAGGTAAAAAGCTATAAAAATTTCAATGCTTGTTCTTGCTTCCTTTATTTTTTATGCTTACAACATTAAGAACGAGTTGAAATAACCGCTGTACGACATGATGTGAATTTGAATTTAGAAGTTCTAAATTTAATTTTGTCAAGATAATAAATAAGGTCAATTACCTAATATTTTATTAAAATATCAGAATATAATAATAACATGATTAAGGTCAGGGGCCCTATTCCGTCTACGGAGACAAATCCGTCTTTTTGCAATTACTGGACGTTTCTAATCGAAGGACAGCTTTGATAGCTGTATAGGTAAAGTAG
>JAUDJH010000173.1:0-14045 GCA_036320925.1 Automeris io | reverse complement strand
ATGACAGGGTAAAGTTGTTTCGTTGCCGTGTTACGTGATCTTCATAAAGTTACCATAGAATATTACCGCATTGAAGACGTATGTTACCTAACATACGGTTTCAATACGGTTTTATTCTGCGTTATTTTCAGAACATAAGCACCTGCTTATGTCCTGAAAATAATGTATCGCATAGGGAATCAGACCCAGGGCAGTCTTCTACCGAAGTCGCGAGATGATGTACATGTTTCTTCAGGGTCGGGGGTTGTATAGACGCTGTAATATGTATTACAATATGCATAATGTCTTAAATTCAAATTTGATATAACTAAACTGGGTTTGATGATAATAGTCTAGTATAAATATGTCTACCAAAAATATTTCTAACTCGACTGATCGATAACTATGCTAGAATGTTTTACATGTCAACTGTCTGACATAACAATGCGAACATAAGGAGGTCGCTACCGAGCTTGGACACAGATATAATAAAATAAATCGGGACTGTCTTTCAAACTTTAATGGTCTTAAACACAACTCAAAATAAAAAATAAAAAAATCTTAATAAGTTCAATAAAACTAATTTCTTAACTTTAAATTCATAATGCACGCTAGACATCTCGATAACGTGACAAAACATTTAATTTAAATAAACGCCTTTTTGATCACATTACCTTATTAATTAAACTAATACACATACCCACGCACACCCACATACGCACACTAAAGCTCCCAGCTATTAAAGATAGTAACAATTAGACCTCAAATATTTAAATAACTGACAGTATCCAAATCCGCAAGATGTATAAAAATTCCGAGATTAAGATAGAGCGAGTTCAGATGTTAGGAAACCGTTGGATGCTCTCCCGCGATCAATTAGTGAGGATCCACAACCTTCGGCATTTCATCTGATACCGTAGTGAAGCTGTTAACCTCACGTAACCCCGGTATGGGAAGGGGCAGTGAGGCATCAGTAAAATTATTTTTTGGGGCTTTATATTTGTTATTCACATCATTACATTATTTTTTAAAAAAAGTTGATTTATTTTTATTAAAGCCTGTTGTTGTAATTTGCGTTTATTAAAAATCGATTTTTATTTATCGAAACTCGAAAATTTTTCCTGCTGTCCAAATTCTCACTTTCAATAAACACAAAAAATTATGACATAAATAACTAAATAATATCATAACCTTAATAACAATAGGTTTTAAGCCCATAATTACTGAAATTCGCTTAAAACACATCCACAGTAGCAAATTAATCCGATGTCATACTGTACATTTCCTATATAGTAAAGTTTACGTGCCGAGCTTGACCAGGGCTATAAAATATAGTTTCGTAATACTAATCACATTATGTTAGAAAAAAAACTCGGCGTATCTAGCCGCATGACGTCCGTTGATTTATGGCGGTGGCTTGCAGCCTTGCTTAATTGCACCGGTTAAGTGTTTTATGACGTACTGAACGTTTCATATATGCACATGTTTAACCAATGCGTAATGCATACGAAATTAAGTTCAAATTTGTTTGTGACTATTTGAAATGTATGTGGATATGAATTATTGTCGTGGTTCATATAAAAATATCTAGTATTTTTTTTTTTTAAATGTTGATATTTTCGTATATTTAGGATGCATTTATTTCTTCTAAAATACTAGAGAACCACGAAAAAATTCAAATTAAAATCCTCTCAAACAACGCAGACACATAAGTCATGACAAGAAAAAATTAACAAAACCATTCCTATTAACCGTACATCAATCCTACCTCAAAATAATAATAGCTCGAAATCCTTGCGATCGCTGACCGTTTATCGATTAGCAACGATCGAAATCAATCTCTTGTAATTGTTGCTAACTATGTCATGGCGGCGCGGGCCGGAGCGGAAACGCATGTCGTACTGTACACTTATTATATTGGATATTTCGCGTATGATTTTGCAGTTGTGCTGTTGATTTAAGACGAACATTTATACCAAACAAACATCACGAATTTATCACGAAGAGTTATGCAACCAGGGCTCTTACATTTCGCCAAGTGTGTTCCGTTCTATGATGTGAAAGGGGGTGAGCCTATCGCTATATCGGTCAAGTACCAGACTCCGGGCTGATACTGAGCAGAATAACCCAAATGTCCCATTGCCCGACCCGGGATTCGAATCCAGGACCTCAGAGCGCTGCTGTACCGCGCATGGAATACAACTACGCCACCGAGGCACCGAGATATTTATAAAGGGTAACTTAATAGGCTTTAAACATTCCAGATGTACCTATATAGGTATAATTATATATGTTGAAATTAACAAAATAAACTTGGACTCAGCAATAATACTCACAATAGGAACTGGCAAGAGTCGGACGTCCACCCACGAGAAGAGACGTGGACAGATAACTTAATAAAAGTCGGAGGAGGTCGCTGTATGGGGGCTTCTGTCGCTCTAGAAATCTTTGGGAAGGCCCGTGTCTATCAGTGGACATCCTCCGGCTGATGATGATGATTAATACTCGAGCATGCCATCATCATCACCATCTTCGTCTTCTATTAATGTCATAACTATTACTTAAAAAATTGCAATTAAAGACATTTTCTCACTCTCTCTCTCTGTCTCTGTGTGTGTTTGTGTGTGTGTGTGTGTGTGTGTTCTAGGGAATTTTAAGTAGAATTCCTATTACAAAGTAATCGATACATTCTTAAGCTTAATCGCTAATGTGCGATCAAAATGGCTTTTACTTTTAAATTGTGTTATCGTCTACAAATTGACAGACATAATTCACAAGATGAGGAAAAAATAATGACCAAACGCATCATAGATTTGGCAAGTTGATTTATGCAAAATTAAATCGGCCAGAGATGCTTCCGAATGTTAGCAACAGTTCGATAACTGGTTCCCAACCGGGTCACGCTATTTCGTATTATTGCATTCTATAATACTATATTGAGCTGGAAATATTGCTTCATAGACCTGCGATGTGGGTACAACATGAAAAACATTTTGTTACAAGGTTGTTCTTTACGAGATGAATCGATATTACAAAACAAATTAAATATATAAAAAAACTTGAATCCAAAATTGTTTTGATACACAAAACTTTATTGAATGCGGTTTAGCAATTTGACTTTCTTGCAGATCTGCGCTCCGCGTAAATAGTCGTAACAAAATACTAGCTGATATAACGCGAACTCCATAAAAGCTCTATGGCGGCTATAAAATATAATTGTTATTACAAATGCCACACTTCTCTGGAACTATTATACAATTAAAATATATGTTATAGAGCGTTTACGTGTGATGGATGACGAATGAAATAACGGCGATGTGATAATTGTGAATCCTACTGTATCAGGTGATAGAGCTTTTTGTTATAGAAAGTCGGCGTATGCGCATGTGGGGATGTTATTAAATAGGTAATCACGTCATTGAGTACAATATCAAAATAACTGACTTTCTTGAATTTTAGATGCGTTATTGACAAGCTAAAGAACTAAAGGTTTTCTTAATGCTCGACATTATAATTAGCAAAGACTGTATTTAAGCATAGGATTTTCTGACTGAGTAATTAGGATCATCTTTTTCCAAATATATTCATATTGTTAAAACGTTTAGATTCGTTTTAACGACCAGTCGCTTGTCTGATATCAATCTAGGGGAGGCAGAACCGGGTACAATAAGTCAGAAAATATTACACGAATTGTTACCGTACTTAGGATTGAACCCAAGACCTTTTAATTGGCTAAAAGAGCAGATCGCTAGCAAAGGTACAAGGTTTTCAAAAAAATATATATTTTACTTATTTGGGATAACAGATATCATATTTACATTAATTTTATTTATTTAACTTTATATTTAAAATATACACTCCAAACCTTTTATCCCCAAAAGGGTAGGCAGAGGCGCAAATGATGCACCAATTTTTCGCCGTGTATATATTTATACAAATTCTAGACTCTGGGCTGATACTGAAAAGAAAAACTCAATATCACTTACACGAACCGGGATACGAATCCGGGACCTAAAAGTGAAAGTCGCACGCATACGGCACCGAAATGTCAAAAACATGAAGTAAAACATGTTAAATACATATACGCAGACAGGTTTATTTCATGAAGCATTTAATATATTTATATATTTTTTAGCAATTTTATATTTATTTTAGAAATATATTTCATATGTTCTTTGAGTATTTCGACACACGATCCATGTGACACAGTTACTTGGTCATTAAACGGAATATTGCATTGTTTCGACTTGCCTTTCGTAAGGCACATACTTGCACGTTTGAAAAACGTTCAACACGTGTATTGCTCGCAAGAAAGTCGATCATATAAGCCTTCAATGTTTGATATATTGCAGCTGTACGAAGGGAAAAGACCATCGATATATATGTACTACGTACTAGATTTGGCGTTCCGAGCATTCATTGTGTTCGAGTGAATTGTACTGCAATACGTACATCTGGTGTTACTGTTGTTTCAACATTGACAGTTTACTTACACTCTATTTAAAGCATTTAAGCATTGCATGTTTAAAAAGTTTGATTAAACGAAGTTTGATTTTTTAGCGCTGCAGCGAACTTTAGTCCTTACTCCAGATTTTGAACAAATAGTTTATATGGACGTTCGTGTCTATAGAATATACGTCAATGGAAAAGATTGACTTGTTGGTAACATCAAATCTATATCTTTAGTAACAAAGCCCACTTTCCTTAAAAAAAATATGTTTTTTTTTTTATGCAACAGTACTTTGAAAAAACAACTATTATATTACTATGCCAAATCTACACATCTAATGACAAAAACCACCTTTATTCGCAAGATTATTATTTTTATTCTGAGAAAACCAATAGTCAGGTACTTTGTTAATTTAAATGATTTCTTTTATTTTTGTTGTATTTTATAGAACACTAATATTTATACACTTTGTAATAAATAAGTATTTAATATGTATTTTTATGGATGGCCGGCTCGTGTCTTCAAATTGCTGAATTAATTTTATATCGCGCCGATTTAATTTTACACTTTATTTTAAATAATTGAGACAGCCAAATCTAGAAACTAATAATAAAAATAACCATAAATAACAGATTTTGAATTTTCTATAAACTTTCAAATCCGTTAACGCGACAGGCCAAACATCGTGTAAAACAAAATTATAATGCAAACGGCGAAAATCACTTAAGAGATGACCACGCACATACAGTTTATGATGCCGCAGCATCCGCGTATCTGTAGATGATAGTTTGATGGAATAAATTCGGTGTAAAGTAACGGATCGGCCGGTTGGCAGATAGCACTGTCCGCCACTTTATAGACGGTGTAAAACTTTGAGTCCCTGCGGTGAACTATGAGATGTACGGTCGGCAAAACAAGTATATGATTTAAAGGCGGTTAGACGTTGGGTATATTTATTTTTATGCATTTGGTGAATGATTATTTTGTTTAAAGATATAAAATAATATTAGTAATATATTTAAATACAACTCACAAAATAAACAGCGATTTACGACATAAAAAATCTAAATACTTTTTAATTACTACGGAATATTCTAATCGATTGGATGTTCATGTCTTATTATTTAATTCATTACATACAATATGTCAAGGATCCAATATCACACGAAATTTTCTAAACGACCGTATCTAATCAAATATGATAAATCAAAATTATCATCTCAAAAAACATCCGTTCGATTTCCTTATATATGAATGACGAAACGAACAAGTCATTCGCTTAAAGCAAACGACACGACTGCCCAGCAACAGTAGCAACACCTGCTAAAATTTGACTTTGAATCACTGCGTAGCATACCATCCCTTAATCGATGTCTTTGTCGCCTCCCAGTGACCGTCCTGAGCTGATGATCGTACCCAAACGGGTCCTAACCGTAGTCGCTTTAGTAAGGAACGAAGCGTCAAAAGTATTCACCCAGGGTTGCTGAGTAAGCCGACACGCGACCGGCTATCAGCGGTAGGGCAATAAAAAGGGGCACTGCGTATGATACCCTGATATGAGCAATTTTCTTAATACCCAAAAGTTACTGGCTACAGTATCCTCAACCAGAACACAGTGTTTGCGCAATATCGCTTGGAATAAATAAATATTATGTCGCTACCCGGATACAAGAGACCGTTTAAATTCACTTGCTGACTGTACGTTGCGTAAAGAGGACAATAAATTGAAGGTTATTTAGTTATTACGTATATTGTAGCAGGTCGGTGATAAAACGTTATCACGGCGCATAACTCATGGCACAATAACTTCATATTTCACACGTTTGAGGCCGCGGCCATTGTGAATACGCGGCTAATTTATATGGCCCCCTGGATTTATTGTTACGTTCGCTCCTGCCCTCTGACTTGTATTGGTGGAATTTTCTGTAGTTATATTAATATATTTATTTTCATTACTATTTCTAATGATGAATTATACGAAGCGAAGCTAACGTAAACTAAAAAAGAATCATATTTTTAATTTTTAAATATTATTGAAATTTTGTTAATGAGAGGTTTGATATTATTGCTATATCATGTCACTAAAATATTAAATCAATTAATGTCACCCAAAGGAACTTACCGTCTTGATTTCAAGTCCTAGCAAGCACATAAATTGTAAACCCGGCCGCTATAATAAATAAAATTCATTTTAACATTAATTATAATTTGTCTATAAATCAAAGAATGGAGCAAACATTTTCGACGTGTTTTATTAATCAGGAAAATATAGGTTTCTCGATAAAAACATAATTAATTCTAATAAAAAATATACCAACGGACAGTAACTGAGTCGCAATAAAGTCTTCTAAGATTTATTTTTTATGTGGCATTTAACAAGGTACGTGTCTCATAATATTCGTAATTCCATCTGCGTAGATATCACCCCGGGGTATTTTTCGGCCATCGAGCCACTTGATACTATTAAAAGTCCGTACTGTTTTGAAGGAAATTTAGGCCCGTATTCAAAAACGTTACTTAGCTAAGTACGGAGCTTTGCTATGATAATAAGTCTGTCTATAAATGCTTACGGCATGACAGCATTCGCAAAGAGCGGTGCTGTGATTAGCTATTCAGATACGTTACCTAAGTTAACTGTCAGATAAACAAAGCTAATACAAGCCATAAAAACTATGAATTTCCTAACACTACGTCGGCCGCACTGTGCATCCTCATAGTACTGTTTGTGAATACGGGTGTCACTCTTTCATTAATAAATATAAGAGATACGAAGGTGAGGTGACGAGGTTAGTATAGTGCTTTGTATATCGAATTTTGGATAGTATTGCTCGTGGGCCGTGATGGCGCTTATCATTAGGGAAGATGCTAGATCGTCTCGGCATGAATTTTTATAATTCTTCCCCCTTTTTAGGATATAGAAAGTCCCGTAATATAATTTATTGTATAAAGAAACGAGAACAGATGAATATCTGCCGTCCAAGTAGAGCGGCGTTGCTGATATGCTGACACTGATTTACTCTCTTTTCATTAGTATTTCTGGTATATTTCTTTGCTATATCTATGCGTTAACAAATGCGATTAATTTCAACATATCTCTTGGAGAAAGGTAGAAACTTCACGCTTTATTCCCGAGTACTGACACACGCGAACGTCTTAACAAAATTTAGTACCAATAGTTAATATAGGCAAGGAAAAGTGATATGCAAATAGGAATTATTGAAAACATTACTTTTTCACTAGCAGTACGTCTCGCCGCCTAATAAACATGTCGTTTGCGTGCTTTTAGTTATTAATTATTCATTATTACGTATTTACGCACGCAATTAAAGACATTTTTACGATCGCTAACATCTCGGCCTGGTGGTCAGGTGTGTGGATCGTATTCAGGCCTTTTGCAAGGTGGTTAAATAATAATTATTTATATAATATCAGTAACGAAACAGTGTCCTATGTTGGGGTATTATTTATTATAGGTATTTATTTGACATTTGAAATTGACTTATTGCAGTATTTATATACGCACATGCTAATTCTTTTTATCCCCCAAAGAGGTATGCGCAGACGCAACTAGTGGATTCACTTTACGCCGTCTGTATTCCGTCTATGATAGAAGATCGAGTCGATTGCCACATTGAGCACAAGTTTTACACTTTGGTCTAATACTGAGCGATCCAATATCACTTCGCCCGACACGGGATTCGAACCCACACATCAACTTCGTCATCGAGGTAGAATTTTTAGGCGTTATTCATTGCGTTATTGTTTTCATTAATCATTAGTACTAAATACGTGCCTGTCAAACAGTTGCTAATGAATGTATACGTAATTATTGTCATCGTAAAATGTTTGTAGGTTTATTGTACACGATTAGTGGCCGTTGTATTGGCTACTTATGTAATTGGGGTTTCTTTCAAAAACATATATTATTAGCTTTTGCTTGCGTCTTCGCCGCGTGAAGGAGTTTTCCGGGAAAATTTTTTTTGAGTTACTTATTATGTATCGGTATATTATGACCAAATTACACAAAATCATTATAAATTATAGTCTGTGTGTCATTCTGATGTATAACCAATATTACTGTAAAGTTTCATCCAAATCCGTGCAGTAGTTTTTTCGTGAAAGAAGAACAAACATACATACATACATACATCAATCCTCACAAACTTTCGCATTTATAATATTAGTAGGATAATAAACCTTTTTAATATTTTTGCAAAGTATTGAATTTTTCAAATATATTACTTTTTTAACTTAATTTAATGTATGTACAAGTTTAGAGGCTTTATTCTATAAGATCATGCCAGCCTTATTGTACCCTAAAAGTAATTTAACAGAAAAAGCAATATTTTATGTCCTTTTTAACTAAGCATATTACTAATACAGCGCTATATAGGACTGCCTCAGTGGCGTAGTTGTACTGCAAACGCGGTACGGTAGCGCTCTGAGGTCCTGGGTTCGAATCCCGGGTCGGGAAAAGTGATATTTTGGTTTTTCTACTCAGTATTACCTCGGAGTTTGAAATTTGTTGATTATTCGACATGGAGATCGAGTCACTCTCCATCAAATCATGGGACAAATTACCCACGGCGAAAATGGGTGGACGAATTACGCGTCTGCCTGCCCATTGCCGTATAAAGGGCGTAAGTGTGTATCCTGTAGCCAGAAGCGGCATTTCAGATGCCAAGGACTAAAGCTCGGCGTCTCTTTGAGAGCACTCTTAAACCGTACTAGTACAAACTAGGCCGCGGACCTCAGGATGTTCCCGACGTGTCGCAATACAGCGGGTGAGTTTCGCAAGCACCGGCCGCTCTATTAGTCGCCATTCCGAGTGACCTGTCGCCAAGGAAGGTCGCCCGGCTGACTCCTGCCACCGACCACTTATCTGTACCGGACCGTTGGATTTGTATGGATGTACCTTGGTTAGTTTTTTTAGCTCGAAAAATTGACTGCATCTGATGGCGCTATGCCGTTCTGATGGAGTATCGAATGTTACTGATGGCTATCTTATGCCATTCCATCATGCCGGTTATATACTAAGTTCAATAGCATTGCATTAATAATTCGCTTTAGCTTGCAAGGTCGGAGCATCTGATAGAGGTAACAGGAAGTCGCTGGATGTAGACTGCTATCAGTATTTGTAGATATGTGCAGGAGGCTTGCAATGGGTAGTAGACATCCTGTGGCTGATCGTGATTTAGTTCAGAAAATTCTTATTTCTCATTTTGTAACATTTATTTCGTGTTGTATTAAAACTGGTTCCATTAAAGTTATTCCACAGTATCGGACTTTTATATAAAATCACGCTTTTTTTTATTTATATAAAACGTGGTTATCACAATTTAGAATATAATTCTCTCAAAGACAACAAAGTAATAAATAACTAAGTTAAAGTTACCATTTCCTGTTTTTATATAAAAATATTTTTATATAGTAAACAGTTAGGTCCACGTTATTCCAACGTGCGCGTGGTATCGCGCGTCTAGCTATCTCTATCTAAAACGTAAACAATCTGGTCGGTGGATTTCAACAGCCGCGGCCGCCGGTATGTCCACACCAACTGGTAACATTACTGTTAAGTCGCCTAAAATATCGCTGTTTTAGGCTCGACACATACAGTCCAACTCTTGTTGTGAATATACTGATCGTAAATTTTTTTGTAAAATCAAAAAAATCTCTGCATTAATGAATATTTTTCCCAGATAATTGTTGATATTTTGTCTTATTTAAAACAGAATAAATGCTACATTCCAATGTCAGTAATCAAATTAATCCTTCAGAACTTATTAATTGACTGTCAAAGCTTGACAAGAATATAAAAGATTGTTACTATCCAAACAGCCTAAACAGTATTTGGTGCGACCTCGGCCCGCCTTATCGTCAATAGCGATTTGCGAGATACTTTATCCTTCTACAACATATCGGGTGTCGATTTAAAATCATTCTCAAGGTATCGCAGCCACCTAGAACATTTTGTAACTATCTTTATGTCTATATGTGAAATATTTATGGATTTCTGGGAAATATTTGACGGCTCGTAAACTAGACTGACTTGTTATTTGGATTTACCCAATTTTTTTCTTCTCGTTTGAAACATTTGGCCATTTGCATTTTGTTTAATAAATTTTAACGTGAAAGTTAAAGTATGTCTTTTAATTAACCGACGGAGAAATGAATTCGCAAAATCGAATACAAATATAACAATTTATGAAACTAAACAGTTAACGAAATCCGATATTAAATCCTTTTGTAATTTGAATAATTCAAATAAACATTTACAAAGTGAGAGATTACTTTCTTCACGCTTTTTTAATTTCAATTTTACATATTAATGTTCGGAACATGCTATTATGCATAAATCATTTGTTTTATAATGGTAGCATTTTTCATTTCCAATTAGTTCACCTAAGCGGGCGCTATCAATCATTACACGGGCGGTTATCCGAACGCGTTCAGCGATCGTATGATATAAAATGTTATTTATCCGCTATTTATTTACGTACTTGAACGTCGGGATCGTAATTGCACTTAAATAATATACGTCTTGTACCGTACTATGCTTATATGGAGATAGCTGACCAATTACACCGATTCGACGTATTAACTACTTAAATGAATTGCCTAGCCAATATTTTTTCCTCTAATAGCCGGCATTCCGTTATTATAACGTAAAACGGATGGAAAAACTTAAATTCTCACCTCACTGAACAAATCAGATGCCATGTTATTATTAAAATGGCCATACGATTTTAATTAAGAAAAAAATCGTGGTTCATGACTAAAGTGATTTGAGGGATTTCGTTGAAGTCTTTTGTTTCGGGATAAGTGAATGAAATGTTTGTGTGTAAACGTAGATATTTCTAACGAATATTGTGCGTATATCTAAATGTTTATTATTAACTTAAATTCAATATATTTTAATACTCGGTATAAGATCGTAAGTCAGAAAAGTTGTCTCGCTAACTGGATTTTTTAATGGACTATATTTTCTCACGAGATATAAATAACAAATTATAATATTATTTAGAGGGAGATTATTACTATAAAGTAAAAATATGAGCATAAAAATTGTATAAATAAAGTTCTTAAGTTTCTCAAAAATGATCTTCACAAATACTTTGTATTTAGTCAGCCAAGACTCACTTTTTATTCAAAAGCACTTGAATTATGACATTAAGTATCGGCCCCCCAAGCCGATACATTGTACTAAAGCTAGTTACACACAATCACCAACAAAAGCCATTGACGTAACAAAAATCAATATCTATTTGTTACAACATTTTCAATATCATTTAATAACAAAAAATCAATCTCGACTCAACTGAAACCCTGTCAGTCAATGGCGCGGGTACATCGGCCATTCATCATACATTAATCGAAAACATCCACCCATCTTGTATGGACCTCGGGATTGTTGAATGAAATGAAAGAGAGGGGAGATGCTTACCTGTAAGGTAGAAAGGGAAGGCGACAGCATTACAAAAGCATTTCGATTTCTGTCCAACGTCGATACACGATAAATCTTCGATTCCTCTTTTTTGTGACGCGATAAGCAGTTCTCTGTACGAGACAGCTCGCGGCTACTGGGTTTCGGATACGATTCTGTTTGTTCGTTTTCGTTTTATGGACAATTTTATGTCGATTGCTTTCAATGAATTGTATTAATATCGTGCCTTTTTGTTTTGTGGTTGATTTAAAGGTTTATGGCTGGCTTTACGACGTGTTTCGATCGGAAAATGATGCCTGAATAATTTGCTTTATAAAGTGTTTACATATTATGGGATACGACGAGTTTATACGTCGTTTTTATGTTGGTTGGATTGATGGTGTTTTGAAAGACTTGTGATTTAAACAGATGATCCTTCTGTTAGACTTTCAATGTGCCAACGATTCTCTTCTTATAAAATACAACATGTAAAGAATAGGTATCTGTTTTAATACATTGTAGTTTGATAATGAAAAGTATATTTTTGTGTTGTTTCTTCTATGTTATTAAGTGACAAGAGTTTCAACACATAATTAAAATACGATTTTCCACATTAACATTTTGTATATAAAAATGCCATATAAATGGATCAATAAATCATCAATTGACATTTACTCCACATAAATTGCGGATTATCTATAAGCATATAAATACATAAACATAAAATAATAATTTGTTTGGATATGTGAAAATTAATTAAGGTGATCGCGACGGTAGCGCGTACGCCCTCTAGCTGTTTTATGAATTTTCATTAGTTCTGGGCCGAATGTAGGCATAAATGTTGGGGTCACGAACCGTTATCTGTTTGGAAGAAATACTTTTTATCAAAATTTATAATTTTTTCCATGGGTATTTATTTGTTTTATTTATTCATAATTAAAATTTTATTTATAAGATGATTTAGTACAATTTTAAGACAAATATAAAATGTAATTTGAAATGTAAATTATATTTCTATAAATTAATGAAATAGACGCCAATTTCTACAAAAGAATAATAATTTAACCTTCCCTTTTTGTTACCAAGTACGAGCCTGGTAACTTGTTCATACATTTTCCATAATGATTGGTAATAAATATGTTATGTCGTTTTATGTCATATTAATTTGGTTAAATCTTGAATATGAATACGTATTATCTTATACGATATATTTTAATGTGATTTGTATTGATAATACTGGTTTTTAGTTGCTATGGGTAATCTTAATATAATTTTGATACTCATTGTACAATATCACGTATTTTAGGAAGTTATTTCATGGTACAATGCTCAAAAGAATAATTCCTGAATATGCGACACAGTGTGTCATAATGGTACACTGCTCAAAAGAATAATTCCTGAATAAAGATATGCGACACAGTGGAATAAAGGCATGCTAATTTTGATATATGATCTGCTACAAGGTTAGGTATGTTCTTGGACATATTTTTTTTAATGATTCCTTATGTTTACGCTAATGCTAGACAATATAAAAAACCGCGATAAAGTCCGTAAAATAGTTTTATTTCTACATATTTTTTTTTTGCCATTATAACGCTTCCCTTTCAAATCACTATACGTTGTATTTAAGATCCTCCTCCAAGAAAATGAGCTTACGCATTCTTTTCATACATTTTTGGCTCACGAGTTACGCTGGAAGGAATTCAATGATTTGCAAATAATTTCTTTAAAAAATAAACATTAAGTCTTTTTGAATATTTTCAATTATCTAATGTTGTTAAAATTAATTTAAGTTGTCTATTTTTAGTGTTGGTTGAAAATTAAAATGATGTCTACTTTAGAAAGAGATGCATGATATCAACAATTTTAGTGGAATTTTTACTGTGAAATTAATGACACTATAATCACATTATGAAAAATGTAAACAACCAAATCAAAGATAATTTATTGTAGAAATATGATGTAATTTTTTTTAAAACAAATTTCGAGTAAAAGCTTTTAAAAATAGTTTTGCTGGAGGGAACACCATAAGATCGGCAAGGTATGTATAATTGTAGGCATTCTTCTAAGACTACGGGCCTTTGCAGACACTGGGTGTCACTACGCATCAGATAATCCGTTTGATAGTTTGCTGCTGTATACAATAAAATATATAATAAATTATACGACTTAGTGACAACGAACGAACTAAAT
>JAUDJH010000108.1:0-23690 GCA_036320925.1 Automeris io | reverse complement strand
TCATCAGTCGACATTCTATTGGACCCCACTCCACTCACCATCAAGTGCAGTAGGGTCAGTTTGCCATACCAAAGTAAAGTAAGTAAGTCAAGTATTTACCATTGGGTGGAAGACTGTCTTGTCTATTTTAGCCGTTAACTACGCGAGCATTGTTATGTTCCTATTTTAAAAACTTTATAGCAAGTGGTATTCGGCATTATGAGTTTAAACATAATTATAATTGTTGAGATAGACGTAATGTTTCCACGCAGTGCTTTATTATTCAACTTTATGTTATATTTTTACTACCCATAGAATTTCTTACGTGCTTCCATTGCGCGTTCGATCAAATTTATAAAAAAATAATACAAAAATATAATGTTCAGTTTAAAATCTACTTCACGAATACTGAGTACGTCCCAGTCACCATCTTAATTTAATACCGGGGTGTAGTCAGGGGCGTACAATTATCGAACCAGTGCGATTCATTACACTAACAAATGAACTACCGAACCAATCTCACGAAAAGGACTGATTGGACACGCACTGGATACGAAGTATTCATAATTGCATGTTTTTATTTAGGTAAGTAAAGCGCAGGCGTTTTCAAATTGCAATAAATACAAAACAAATGCGCATACTTACAATTACTGTGAAATTGTTAGTTGCTTCAAATGCGAGGGGATGGTTTATTTTCTATATTGAATGTTATTATTAAAAACTATGTATATTGAACAATTAAGACAAAAGATTATCAAAAGAGAGTTTAGAGTTAAAAGTACGCGATGGTTGGAAGTCTTCCATTTCACTCGTGAAGTAAATGTATAAGTTCGTTTAAAGGAATCTGCATTCTGTATCGCATTTACCACGGCGAGTGCTCTAAAGAGTTGTTCGGACTTATACCTGGTGAGTTCCATTACGGTACAACGCGGCAAAACTTCAAATTCCATCCACATCACCTCGGAGGTTTGCAATCAATTACAATACGTTTCTGTCGATATTTTTTATCACGTACTACAAGATTATGTAACCAATTGCCGTCAGCAGCATTTCTGAACTGATACGACCTGGTGACCATAAAAAAAGAATGTTTTTCCAGCTAAAAGGCCGACAACGAATCTCTATGTCATATACAATTACGTCATTTACTTAATCAGGTGAACCGTATAATCGTTTACCTACTATAACATAAAGAAATGTTTTCACCGTTCCTTACAAACTTCACTATACACTGAATGTATAATATTAAGTAGCCGCGGGCTTCTCGAAGTTTCTGTATACTGGCAAACGCTTATTCAGCGGGAAAAATGAAACTTCTATATGTAGACTATTTGAACGTGTGTTTAAGGACTTTATTCCTCTGGCTTCGTTAGTGAATGCCTTTTGTAGGGTAAAAGTAATCGAATTAAAAAGTCAGTCGAAATAGTAGTATATGTTGTTAGAATTTGTATGTGTTATTCAAAAATAAACTAGATTTGCCCGATTTTGTGTCAATGAGGAAACTTCTGAATTCCCGTATAGCCTAACAAGGCCATGCCTATACAATTGAACTAAAATTAATGGATTTCAAAATTAAATTCCAATCTAGACAGGTTTGTTTCACTAATAAAGTGTATTTTAGTACGGGCATTTTGAAACGCATCAAATTAGATTTTCCTATTTGCTTCAATGAATTGATATTTCGCGAGCTACATCCACGAGCTATATAATACCTATCTTGCTGATAGAAGTTACCTATTTAACAATTCTATATTATAATTTTATCCCGATGTTTCGAAGATGCAGCCTTCATGGTCACAGGGAAGCCTGCAATTTTTAATTATACAAACAAAATTTTATATTTCTTTACAGGTTTGTTTTGACATTGCGTTAATAAATCAAAACATTGTACTCGACTTACGTCTGCTAACATTGTGCCAAAAATCATCATTACCAATATTTTCCCTTTTTTGCCTTGGTGTCTTTGGTCCTAAAACGACAGGTTGTATACCTATATGAAATACACGCATAATTCACGAGTTAAAACTCCATTCCCTGATATGTTAACCATCCCATTTGATACAATTCTTGTCCCAAAGAAATAAGAAGTTTATCATAGTTAAAAAAAATCCAAATCATCCCTTCTACCTGTAAAACGTACTTAGAATATTTCGATTCAAAGTTTGTACATTCTAGGCCAAACCAAGCAAAATCAGTATAAAATTTTAGGAAAATTTAATCAAAACTAAATTACTATCTAGTTTAGTTTATAATACAAAGAGATTTACGTCGCTTTTATGCAAATTGGTATAAGTAAATAAAGCAGCTGGATCAACAGTGAGTTGAGTGCATTATGCTAAAATGTATTAAACTTTCCAAAATTCATTAAAGCATTTAAAAGAAAGACATTGGTAATTTAAGCTAATGGGGTTTTAGTTTGATATTTTGCTACAAAATGAGCTAAATGCAAAATATGAATATATTTAATCTAAAAAAATGGGTTACAAAATAGTAAACTGAATTCTGGACTCTGACGTATCAGATGGTAAGCCTCATGTTGCCTATAATCTCCTCGTCTTTTCCCATTATAGGGGGCTCTATAAATGGTTTCAAACATGTTGCAGACGACCAAGTTTATAGCAAAATATCCTTCACAATGAACTACAAGTGTTTATACATCATTCGGATATAAACAATGCTTTTACCTATGTAGAAGGGCAGATTAACTAAGCCTTCCTCCCGGCCACAAAAGCGACTAGTGGCAATCAGTATGGCGGATTTTCACCAAATTCACAGCACTTTCCATCCCAGTGGGGCCAAAGTATATGATACCCTCACAAGCGATATTCAAGTAAATTACCCACTTAACCCTGCATAATAAACCGCTGCCGACCAAGAATCAAATAACAATCATAATTTAAGCAAATTATAGTCACTTCACAATTCAAATAGATTGTGATCACTAAACTTCAAGATGGCTTCCCATTTCAACAACTTTTGTTTGCTATTATCTAGAATTTGAATCTACAGGTCTAAATTAACTAGGCTATTCTAACTTAGTTTAGAGAAGTTTAGAACTAGATTACGGGAACGGGCGTCCTGTCCGAATATTATGTTTTATTGATTAATGTGCAAGTGTCGTGGGACGTGTCGAGCGTGTCGGCGAGAGCTTGGAAACGGACTGGAACTAGGAATAGAATTTGTATAGTAACGCGAAAATTTGACGATTTAAAACCAGTGAATGTGATGAGGTTCATTGCTCACTGTGTATAAGGTTACATTAAGCCACTCAAATGTATAATATTAAGTGTGTGTGTTTTTAATAAGTGAATTTATTCGTGTGACATTATGGAACAAGACATCTCTTGCACAAGGCTAACCATCAGTCCTTTCCAACTCTAAAATGGTGGAGGCTAATACACTTATGTTGCGTGAGGGTATACAGTATGCACTATAATATCTCCTGCATATCAGGCTGATCTCTGTTAAGATTGGCCGCAGAGGCCGAAATTCGGCTAGGATGGATTCAATCATGGTGGGCAACAGGGCTTTTAGAACATGTCCCAAAATCGATTTGGTTTAATTTTCACAACCATTACGTAGGTCCCCTCTGGGAGATTCAGTTGCCTACTACTATTATTCTTTTTATCAATAGTGGCAAACTAAAAATCTAAAATTCCAAAAAATCTTGAACACGGGTCGCCGGATCGTGCAATTATAAAGTTTTTTCTAGCGTATGTACAGTTGTCCCATACAGCTCAGTATATTCAGCTATCTTACCCCTAGCGACAAATATGACGCACAACCAAAAAGCAACTCTCATAACTTACCATTAGAATACTATACACAGAAGCACGAACGTACCAGACAGATTAAAAGAATTGCAGAAAATTAATTTTGCAAGAGTACGAAAGACTATCAAAGGGAAACTATTATTACCGAAACAAAGGCACGAACAATAACATATGCCCGAAAAGCCGGATGCATAGATAAAAGCCGAAAGGCCGGTCGTGTTATTCGTGCCCGGGGAGCGAATGACCGATAAGGCGTCGGATAAAAAAGCCGGTCGTGCCCGGGGCGGATGCGGCGCCGTATTTCATCCGGGGATATCTTGGCCTCAGATACCGGGATATATGGCTGTGTGATTTTGTAAGTCCGCATGCTAATATAAGTATGTGTTAGAGAAACGTTTTAGAATACCGTAGTTAGGAGTATCAAAGGTTTTCGGAAGCTCAAATGATTCCTTAGCCTTCTTTTAGAATATTTTAGCCATGAAGGATTTTGGAATTATAGGTGGTTATAAACGCTAGAAACAACCTAAAATGAGAAAGGTATCAGCTTGTTCCACAGATTTTTTTATGAAACAAAAATGAACCTTTTTTCGTTGGCTTATCTGCAAAAATGAACTTTACTAATAGTGAAGTTGCTATCTCTCCGTTCTTTAAAGGGATGTATATCTTGACCTTATAGATAGATAACTTGCAGAAGCAAAACTTTATACGTTCTTCAGCTGGAGCCAACCTGTTCTCTGTGTACCTTGACATAACCAAGCTGCAGTAGATTAACGACTTCTCGACTATTCATCTCGTCATAGACTTTTTTATCACAAAATAAATGTTTAATATAAAATTAGTGCGATAAACCATCAAGTTAAACAGCGTTCTCTTTGTATAGAAATTCAGAGAATTTATAATTACATGTGTCTGTAGGGAAACTTAAAACCACTGGTCTCTTTGTTTGTAAAAATTAATGAAAAAAACAGCGCTCCTCTTTGGATGGAATTCACAATAGAGTCCAGGATTCCATGAAAGTAGGTACGCACTCGTATTGTATTGGAGTGTTCCCTGGGGATCTTGTACGAGATATTTTATTTTGTGGTGAAAGTTATTGGCGACCGAATTCAGCCGTGTAGGAACAGAGAATTTGTAATCTGTTTTAGGGATAATTCCGATACTACTAACGTTTAATAAAAAGGTAATAATAATTATAGTTTTCGAGTTGACAAGCGGTAATGCTTGGAACTAATTAGATGTGATAAAAATTATTTTTCTTATACTATTTATACTACGACAAAAAATTATAAAAAATACGCTGATGTCCAGGGTAGTACTGTGGTCAAATGTAAAATTTATTAAAAAACGGTTTACTAAAAACAACGCTAGAGTTGAAAATACCAACATAGTTACATCTATAGGATATTAAGACTCTACCTCGCTTTTCCGTAATCGGGTAAAATCTTGAAAAAAAAAACGATATATCATCTAAAACCCTGAAACATTTCCCTGTCATAATACAACATGAATGCAAAAAACTCGGTTGCAATTGAATTTCTCTTCGAGAATTCGATACAAGAACTATTTCAATTCTCGGATCAAAGTTTTCACATATTGGTTGAACATACTGGTGAAGGTTTTTCACTCGAAGCACGAATAGAATTTCTGGAATTATGATCTATATTCGATATATTTTTTTAATAGTCGATGAAGCCGTTAAGACTGGTGTTTGGATGTTTTAAGTACACGCAATAAAGCTAAATGGGTATGGATGAATTTTTGCACACAAATAGATAATATTCTGCAGTGACTAAGAGTAAAATTTTGTGAAAGGGAAGCCGATATAACATATAATATTATGTACTAATGCGAATAAAAAACTTTGCGATGAGGCAAACTGAGCTACGTGACACTATATGATTCACAAAGTTACTTACGTGTTGCTTATCTATAATCGAAAATTTGTTTGTTGTAAATATCTTTGTAATTTGTTCGATTAATAAAGGCTATTTTTTTATAAATATATATTGCTCTAAAGATAATTAGATACAAATTACAAAAGGGAAGCTGACAGGATTCGGTTTATATGGACTGTTCGCCACTGATGTCCTGTATTGACTTATAGGCTACTTTCTATGTAAAAAAAACACATTGGGACTGTATTCCGCCAAATTTTTATACGCGGGCGATGCTACGAAAAATATCTAGTAATGAACAAATTACATTTAAAAAACTTAAATGAAAAAATACATTTTAATGCACGCATCTGAGCGTGGTTTCAGACCATTATATTTTTCAAAGCAAATGAGTTCACAAAAGTATTTTTCATTACGGTAACAATCTGCACAGTTAAAATGTAAATTAATATTAGACTGCGAGTGGGATGTAGAGGCTTAAGGCGGGCGCAGACTTATCGCTCGGTATTAGAACGTCTCAAAATATAATATTGTAAAGGAGAAGTTATGACATAAAATCATT
Source organism: Automeris io (assembly GCA_036320925.1). Lineage (NCBI taxonomy): Eukaryota > Metazoa > Arthropoda > Insecta > Lepidoptera > Saturniidae > Automeris > Automeris io. The sequence continues at coordinate 17,481 of JAUDJH010000108.1, read as the reverse complement.
TATTTGAACCTGTAAAATGTTATAAATTATTTAGATTCTGTCAATATTAACTCTACCACCAGTTCGGAAAGCAGTTCTCACCAGAGAAGAATGGGCAAGAAACTCTGAAAGAAAGAAAGAAGAAAGAAAAGAAGGCTGTAAAGTCTACGAAACTTCGGGAGAAAATAATTATATTAATAACCACGAAAAAATCCGTAAAATAGTTTTATTTCAATGTCTAACATTTGCAGCAACATTCGCTAAAACAAAAAATATTAATCCATATACTATAGTTAGCTACATAGACATATGCACAAAGCAAAGCATATTTAAAACCATTTATAAAAAATAATTTAGAATAACATTCTGGTTCTGATGATTTGAAATATGTACTCTATATCACACAACTTGAGTCCGTTTTCCAATACTATAATTAAAGGCGATCGGACACTGGCCGGTAAGTTTCCGCGAACCCATACTCGGAAACGCTCATTCGCGATCTATTTCCATAATTATTATAAAAACCGGGTCTTGTTATCCTACACCATATTTAGCGAGAACTAAGCATTTTATGTTATAATAATTTTTATGTTTACGCGAATGTTAGACTACTTATATATTTATATTAATTGATAAAAATGTTTTATAACTAGATCTAGTTCTCTAATCTTTACTTCTATATTTTTATATATTGTGTATTATCATATACTTTATGAAATATTTTTTTGATAAAATAGAATCGCCAGTATTAAATTAAGAAGTAAATTATAGTGTAAATACAGAGCTAAGCAGTTACTTCAAGACTCCATTTAACATGTATTGTGTAAACGTATTTATTATTTATTTTATTTAATAACGTATTTTATCAGCATACATAATATTCTCAAGTAAAGAAAACATTTTAAGTAAACAATTAGCAGATATGCATGTCATTTATAGGCATATACAATATGAACAAAGTAACTGCATTTCACAAAATAAGCGCACGCAACGAAAGATTTGCTGGTAGTAGAATATATTTTATATCCGCCCGGATAGCGACTACCGTACTCAAAGTGTTAAAACCCGCCATAGTGGCCCACGTAAGTGTGTCGCATTCCGGAATCAGAATGAGTATATCCGCTTCCAAAAGCGGGTATAATTGTGTCGAGTGTCGAGGGGTAATCATCTCTTGTCAGTCGACACTCTATTGGATCGCACTCCACTTACCATCAGATGCAGTGGTGTCGCTTTACCGTGCCTATATAAAAAAAAAACAGTCTACACGAAACACTATTATAATCACCCTCGTCGCATCCGTCTCCTTTCCGTTTGTTCCAATACATTCTATATAATGTTTGATAAAACGAAAGCATTAAATCAAACAAAGAAATCCTAAATATGATGATTATAAAAAATATAATATGCAGTACAAGGTCATGTAACTTTATATGTAAGTTTCAAAACTCATCACTGGATTGAACTCACTTACCTAACGGCGGATTGTGCGCAGAGCCATAAGCCCTTTATCTGTTATCTTTAATTACCGCGTCCGGGAGTCCAAGGCAGAATTAAGGTCATCTTTTCTTCAGCCTCAAGATGGCTACTTCAGAATTCTCTATAGTAAGTCTATGGACGGAAATTGACAGTGCTTGTTTGCGACCACAATTTAAAATTTTAATATCTAGTACCACCTTTTATGCATTTATTTAAATATTTTAGTGAAGGTAATTTGTCTATGAATATTGAATTTGATTGTTTGTTTATGTAAATGTGCGAATTTTTGGAATCACGAATCCGATTCGAAATATTCCTTTACAAATAGGAAGCTACATTATTTCTGATGGATATAGGCATCGATATATATGTATGTACTACGTACTAGATTTAACATTCCGAACATTCATTATCTTCGAGTGAGTTGTACTGCAATCCGTATATCTGACGTTACTATGGTTTCAACAGTTTTACTTATACTATATTGAAGCGCTTTAGAATACATGTTTAAAAAGTTTGATTAGACGGTGTTTGATTTTTTAGCGCTACAGCGAACTTTAGTTCTAAATCTAGATTTTGAACAAATAGTTTATATGGACGTTCGTGTCTATAGGATATACGTCAATGGCTCGAGGCTATATACAAAGAGTCGCCACCAGAAACTACATCCTACAAATGCATACCTCCGCTTTAGTAACTGTAAACTAAGTTAGTGGCCAACAAAAATGTCTAGTGTCTGTTGAGCGTTATTTCGCTTCAGCTGCCGTGGAACTGAGACTTTCGAGTCAATAATAGTTCTAGGAATAAGAAATACGGTTTTAAAATAGATTGTAAGGAAATAAACATCAACTTATTATTGGACTATTAATATTATACCTGGGATTTGAAGCGAATTTTTTTAGATTCGATTCTTGGTTAGTACAAAATTTGTATAACATTTGCCAATTAAAAATCTGTTTTGTCCGAGTCATTACCAGCTATAGCGATCCAAGATTAATTTTATTTTTTTATTTTTTTATTTTACTTTATTTGGAAAACTACAGAAAAAAACATAACACTTTTAGATTAAAAACACTTAAACAAAACATTATCCACAACAGTTTCCACAAATTACAATATCATGTATACAACAAAAAAAAAAAAGACTAAGGTGGCGCGGCGCGATATAAGTACGCACCTGCACCCAGAAATCAATAATTAAAATTCTTAAAATCACTTAGACATTTAGTTATAATATATTTTTTGTATTGAGATAGAGAAAGGTGAAAGATATCGATGCAGCCAGTATCCACAGATGCAATATTATTGTACAGTCGACAAGCTCTTTTAATGAATACGTTCATGCCATAGTTTGTTTTCGCATTACCAATATAAAACAAAAACTTCTTACGTGCACTAAGACGAGGACAACCGAAACATATCTTACCAAGAAGGTAAGGGGAATCAACTTGATTTCTAATGATTTTATATAAGAATATAAGGTCGCGCTCTGAGCGCCTGGACTTTAAACTTAATAACCCATGTTCCAACTGAGCGTCATGAGGACTACGCCAGTGGAGGTGCTTAATAAATTTTTCTTGGATACGCTCCACTTTCCTTATATATATGTCATATCGAGGATTCCAAACCACCGATGCATATTCGAGTAAGGGCCGTACAAGAGATTTATACAGTAACGTCATAGTTGTTAATTTTTTGAATTCTCTACCAACTCTTAGTACAAACCCTAACATACGATAGGCTTTTTGAGTTATATAATTTATGTGAGAATCAAAAATGAGTTTACTATCGAGGAGAACCCCCAGGTCACGCACCTTGGATACTCTTAGAATATCTTCATCGTTTAGACAATATTTATATTTAATAGGTTTTCTTTTTCTAGTGAAAGTAATGATACTACATTTTTTGACATTTAAAAATAAAAGGTTTCGTTTGCAATAATCACAAAAACTATCAAGGTCAGCTTGTAGATCGCGACAATCATCATAGTTTTTAATTACTTTATAAATCTTTTTATCATCGGCATAGAGAATAACATCAGAAGAATTAAAGCCTCTAATAACATCGTTTATGTATATATTAAATAGGAGTGGCCCAAGATGCGATCCCTGAGGAACCCCTGATGTCACCGGCATAAACGAGGAGCAGAACCCTTTGACAGTAACAGCCTGACTTCGCTCTCTCAAATATGACTCAAACCATCGAAGCAAATCGCCATGTATACCAATTTCCTCAAGTTTGCGTAACAAAATGCTGTGAGAAATTTTGTCAAACGCTTTTGAGTAATCAGTATACACGACATCTACCTGAAAGCCATTGTCCATCGCCGTCGAAACAAAATCAATAAATTCGCACAAGTTCGACTCGGTTGATTTGTTACTAATAAAGCCATGCTGCTGAGGCACGATTATCGGCTTAATGATAGGAGATATTATATCATAGATAATTTTTTCAAAGAGTTTAGGGATAACACTTAGTTTGGATATAGGACGATACATTTTAACGTCATGCTTATTGCCACTCTTAAAAATGGGAACAATATATGAACGTTTCCAAGTAACTGGCATAACTCCTAGTTGTAAAGATAAATTAAATAATTTATGTAGGGGCACCGTCAAACATTTATAGCATTTTTTAAAGAACAGGGGCGGGATTCCATCTGGGCCGGCACCCTTCTTTATATCCAATGATTTTAAATATTTAGCAATAGTTTCTTGTGAGATGTACACAGTACTAAGGTTTAGAAGACTGCCGTAGTCTGCAGCTTTAGTAACATCAGGTAAAGGCACAGTATTATTTTCCTCAAATGCTGAATTAAAATGAGTATTAAAAAGGTCACTTATTACTCTCCCGTCAGAAGAAGTAACATCATCTAAAAACATGCAATCGGGAAGAGTATTAGAAGCTTTTTTCGCTTGGACGTAAGTCCAAAAACTCTTACTGTTTTTTAATATTTGCTTTTCGGTGTTTTCTACATAACGATCATAACAATATTTTTCAACTCTTTTTTGTCTCTCTCTTAATAAAGCAAAAGTAGAATAATCATTATGACGACCATACAACTTCCATTTTTTATGAAATTTTAGCTTTTCTTTAATAATTTTTTTAAAGCTGGAGTATACCATATCGGATGCTTACGATCCTCAGAAATCTTTCGCAGCGGTACATGATCACTTATGATTTTTGCCAAAATCTCACCAAACTTATCTACATTTCGATCGACGTCTTGACCCATGAAACATGCAGTCCAATCAATATTACTAAGGGCTAGATTAATCAAGTCATAGTTGGCTTTTACAAAATTTGGGATTATTCTAGTTGGGGAGCGAAGATAATTTGGGCTAAGATTCGAGGTAAATATATTTAATGCAGGATGATGGTCATCCTCGGGAACCAGTGGAGACTCAGATTTTTTAACCTGACAATCGAAATTACTTATAACAAGATCCAATAATCTGTTATTTTTATTCATAATAAAATTAAATTGCTTAAAATCATTAAAACACATAAAATTAGATAGAGAATTAGTGAGCAAATCATGATCAGCTTCATCAAGAGAGATTACATTATCTTGATCTGATTTAAACCACCGTGCAGCGCTAATATTGAAATCACCAGTCAATAAAACGTAATCGTTAGGATTCTCAGTTACTGACCGGGAGACTTCGTCATAGAAATGAACTTCATCATCATGTTGCAGGTTACACTGTGGAAAGTAGCAGCAAAACAATCTTACTTTTAAAATCTTGCGTTTTTTTGGGATAAGAATACACAAGCTGATTATGTCCGACGAGTTAGTATTATTAGAAGACAACACTCTAACATCTGTTACAATTAGTCCTTTTCTCGTGGCTATTAGAACTCCACCTCCCATTTTATCTAGTCTGGATGAATAATCACGATCGCATCTGTATACAAATCACAAAATACTCATGGGTTCAATATATCATGGGCTTCTCATAGTGGCTCACATAATGTGTCGCGTTCCGGGGTCGACCTGTGTAAATTCCATTTCGAACAGGCCGGCATAATTATGACAGCCGGCGAGGGATAATCCAATGCCTAATGCCACTTCAATTACAATCAAATTACTATTTTGCGGCGCTCTTATAAAATATAGACATAACAGCCTGAACTTGATTTACCAGAAATTTTTGTCTACTATGTAACAACATGTTAAAATATTCACAGATGCGTGGGCGCGGTCGATCGTATCCTTAATTAATTTTTAATTTCATGCCAGTGACGTGATGGATTGTCTGCTAGTTAAACGGCGCCAGTAAAAACATAATGTCATAATGGGAAAATACGTTCATGAACAGATTTGGGTCTGATGGGGTCAATGATATTCAGAATAATGTGGAGACATATTTTGTGTGTAATATTAACATTTAATAGGCCAGTGTAAGATTGTTAGAATAGGGTGTTTGACTATGTTCGATTTTGTACGTTATTTTATATGTAACGGCAATTAATAAGTCGTTCTGTGAAAATTAGAGAGGAAATGTCAGTAATTCATATTTGAAATATTGCTACGTGCAGGAATGGGCGCTATCGCCCCATCTCTTTCTTTTGCACGTATCGTAATACCCAATGACGTCACGTGCATGTATTTCGTCCCTTTTTCTGTTTCTTGACACTCATTACCTAATTGTAGTGGATAATCTTCTGGATATTTCACCACATTTCTATGATTTATTCTGTATCAGAATTTATACGACGTACAATTTTATAAATGTTATAAAGAAAAATTCTTTCAGCAGTTGTAGACATTACCCGGTATAATAGTTACACAAACTCTGTTTAGTAAAGTGACCTCGAGAGTGTTTTATTTAAATTCGTCCGTCCGTCACATTAAAAGTAATCGGAGTCTATCCCTATTGTTTAACATCTAAACCCCGAATTTCCGCCCTACCATGGAGATACCTAACGCACAAATACCTCGTGCTAATCACCGCAGCTTAAGTGTTCTAAAAAAGTAAAAAATCCCTGTTTCTCTGAGAAATTCGGGCAATTTCCCTCACGATGGGCAGACAATGGCGACCCGGGGTAATGTTGCCCGCTCTGGAAGTATCTTACTCGGAATTTCAGTATTTTTGGCCAGCGTGGTCAATACAACATATAAAATTTTGTGAAATGTAGGTGCGTTTCCAATGGTTAAGGAAATGTATGTTATTGAAGGGGAGATGGCCTCGTTTATATCTTTGATAACATTATAAACAAATCACAATAAAACTGACAAATAAATGCAATGTCATCTTATTGTTTCATTTATTTTATGTAACGAGAAAGTCGTTTTTCTATTGCTAATTTTATTTAATGTCTGAAAAATAAACATGAAGTTGAGTTGCAAAACCACACTCGGTTTATTTATTTATTAAACACAAAACTAACATAAAAAACAATGAATGTTTTCGTGATCCAGGTGAGGCCAAACAACTAAGTACTTGGTTGATTTTAAACTAAATAAGTAGTAAAGCACGAATTAAGTATCTCGTGAACGTAATGGGGCAACAAGCTAGACCCGTGCGGCAATGTTGTATGCGCATTTTTGCACGCAGTGTAGTGCCCTCTGCAAATATAACAATGAAAGAAATGGAAACCACATGGATGAGTAATAAATTGGTAACCAGTATATAGGTAATGTTACATATTTTTTTAGTTTTGGTGGTTTTTGATGGCGGTTTAATTTTTGTTAAAAAATATATTTTTAAATTTTTTGTGTTAGTAATAGGCAATAGACAACCTCGGTGGTGTAGTTGTTTGTGCACGCGGTATGATTACTGCGCTCAGGTGTTACACCACTGCCTAACCCTGAAGAGGTACAAAGGGGTGATGGTATATATGTATTTATTAAATAAGAAATGGACCCAATATAAAAACAACGCTGAAAAAGTAACGGGAAAGTAAAATTTGCAATTTGGTTTAGTTGGATATATTTTTTATACGGTCACGGCAGTGACCCCGCCGCAACGATGGTAAGCGGAATCGGTTCCAATAGAATGTCGACTGACGAGAGATGATTACCCCTCGACAGTCAACGCAATTATGCCGACATACTTATAATATATATTTATTCCATTCGTCTTAAAAACCGAACTACTGAACCGATTTAAAAAATACATATATTTCTATGGAACCAATCTGGATATTCTTACTAAAGAAAAATACACGTCGGATTGATAAGCTCCTCCCTTTTTGGAGTCGGTTAACGAGACACGAGGCTTCTTTTTATAGTGCTCATATTATACAATTTATATTAGATTTAGATTAAAAACAATTATAATACGCATAGATTCAAGATTTTAACTAATTATTTTAGCTGAAAAGCATTCTATGACGTTGCATTAGAGTCTTCGTATACTGGTTTTCTTTTATTAAGCCTAGTAATGCTTTAAAACAACACAGTGCTAATACTGCTTGATGGCAAAAATATTCAGTACAATACTTACCGCTAGACTATTTGCGGTGAATAAAGCAAAATAACAAACTGTTATATACGTATACGAGGTTAGTGTGCCACCAAGCTGATAATCTTTGCGTCTGGGTAATGGACTGTGTCGTGGATGATTGTTCAACATGTTGGTAAGTTTGTACGTAATATGTACACAAAATCACTTATGGCATCCCTTCCTAAATCTACGCGGAAAACACTGAACTTTATGTTACTACTAGCGACACGCGCCGGCTTCGTATGGGTAGCACTAATGAATGTCTATAGCCCGATGATGATATAAAATTGTCAAAAAGGCAAAAATAATAGTAATCCAATCGCTACCAATTTTCATCAATCTAAAAATTACACAAAAAAAATCGCTCCAGCTGCTATGGCGCCCATAGGAAACATACATAAATTTATTTGTATCTATACACATATATTATTAATATAAATTAATTTCGCTGATAATAACGTAACTAATCTTTATTGCATCATATATTCAAGAATCTTGCTTCTAAAAAGTATTTTTAACTCACTACACTGTTATTAAAATTTTTAAAACAACATTAAATTTTTAAGACCTAATTCTGAGAATAATTGCAAACCTGAACTTTTTAATTAAGCAGAAAAAAGGCGAGTCCGTGATTAGGTTATCTGCTGGCAACACCGTCGACGCCTTAGAAAATGAGTGAAAAGACCCACTAATAAGGAAAAATTACCGCGCGCTATTATGCTTTGGGTTTACCATTTTGCGGCCGACTGAGGCGCTTTAGTCGTAATGTCGGTGTACCTATGTTGTTTTGTATAATACCAACTGTGTTTTATAAAATAGAAAGATGACGTGTAGTTACGTAAAATAAATATTTGTAAAAAAACTCGACTGGGATGTACCATTGCAAAGTGAACCTTTTGTGGTACGTTTTGTTTTGAGTTTCACTTCGCATTGAAAATTCAGTGTTTATATGGCGAAGCTACGAGTATAATCGAGTTTTTTAAATTAAAAATTAAGATTTTAATGTCTACGGTCGGTGGAGATTACATAATATTTTTCATTAAAAATTAAGTCTTTTTTTAGAAGGTTTCATTTTACTTTTCTTATACAAGATTGTCGTCTACATTACAGTAATGCATACTTTAAACGCCAATGTAAAAGTTTTTACACCCTAAAATAGGCGAGTTTGTGTTTTTATATCCAATGTTTGTGTTCAAAAGTTTTCACGAGAATTTCCTTAGAGTATCGGCTGTTAAACTTTTTCATTTAAAAATTTCCTCCTTGATACGTTTCAAATTATATTTAGGTTGCATCTATGCCTGTAAATGTTATATATTATGTGAATATTTTGTCTCTATAGCTGAAATATAATAATGAATACATAATTAATTAAAGAATTATAATTACCTACTGACTTAAAAATTATATTTAGGTATGTAGGTATGTAGGAAAAGTTCTGGAGTGACGACCACAAACCGGGAGACGCGGTGTGGGCAGGCCCCCCACGAGATGGACTGACGACCTGGTGAGGGTCGCCGGAGTCCGATGGATGAGAGCGGCACAGATCCGTTCCCTATGGCGCTCAATGGGGGAGGCCTATGTCCAGCAGTGGACAATTCCCGGCTGAAATGATGATGATGTAGGTAGATACATAAATTTATATTGTTGATCTGATTTTTCATTTTTATATATTTAATATTAAAAAAAAATATATATATATATATTCAACCAAGCGTATGTTGTGGTTCCCTGTCATTGAAATTGCAATAAGTCCAGATTTTGTTTGATTATTATTGTGTAATATTGTTTATTTTCTTGTGCAATACTTAATAAATAAAATACAATAAAAACAATATAATGTGAATAATCCTAAGAACTCCTCCTACCTATATCAGTAATTCTAGTTGAATTTTTCTAAATCTTCATTGTGCCTATTTTGGGCAATGAAGATAATTAAAATAAAACTAAAGCAGGGATACCAAATTGATATAATCCTAATGAATATTTATTGGTATAATTTAAAGAAAATGGACATAAATATTTTAACATATTTTGGCAACGCGGAAATTGAATTATATCTCTTTTCTGTACTATGAAAAACAAGATGACTAGTAATATTTAATTTGTAATATTTTAGACTTCGATGGACACTTGAATACACAAAAATTCCGTAACTCTTTCCAAATAGGAGAATCATCGGATTGTACCTACTCTAGATTTTCAGTTGCAATGCCTCAATATTTTACACTTTGAAAATGTTTGGACATTTAATTTTGTTTTGCGGCTGACCTCTTTCAGAGGTTGACATCGTGCCGTTCTAGGTCAAATGGACTTGTCGAGAAAATTGTTAGTGTTTTTACACAACTCAAGTAAATAGAAGTGGTAGTCATGTTACTGTCTTAAAGGTAAATTTTAGGCCTTTTAGATATCCAACCAAATAACTTTACGCTGATCATGAACTAATTGTAAGGCAATAGTATGAGAATGAACTGCTCTAAACAACAATAAAAAAAGTAGAATTGTATTTTTTTTTCTGTATCATGTATTGTCGTTTAAACTGATTTTAAAAAAGGGTAAAACCAGAGATTCTTTTCCGTTTTTCTCTGGTGAGAACTGCTTTCCGAACTGGTGGTAGAGTTAATATTAACGGAATCTAAATAATGTATAAAATTTTACAGGTTCAAATAAATTATATCATTTCATTTCTAAAAGACATCGAAATATCTACACAGCAAACACTTTCACTTGCTTGTTATTATTGTAGGTAATGCACAAATTTTAAGACGACGGTTACATCATTGCCCGAGTGTCAAATATAATTTCACAAACAGTTTTATTTATACAACTGCCATTGCTACTTATAATTATTGTCGCCTGAGTTCTTATTTGTCTATCCAAGACAACATAAGGTGTTAAAACCCGCCATAGTTGTTCACGTAAGTGTGTCGCCGGGATCAGCCAGTACAACCGGTTCCAACAGGCCGGCACAATAGTTTCGACTGTCAAGGGTAAACATCTCTCGTCAGTTGCCATTCTATTGGACACTTAGCATGAGGTGCAGAGTCACTTTGCAATGTCCGTATAAAAAAGTACGCATAGGAAGTGTGAACTGTGGGATGGTGTGTGTTTTAGACGAGAATTTATTTGACTATGAGTGTTTAGTATACTCAGGTAGGGCTTATATAGTACAGTTGTTAAACATTATTTCCTATGCGTAACTTTTATAAGTATATTCTGAGCGCTCTTTACTTAAATAAGGTATTTGTTACCATCAAAACCTCAGGCTCTTACACAGTACTGCATTATGAATTTATAAGATGTAGGCGTTTATATTAACGGGATGAACTCTATTGAATGAAATAATAATTTTGGTATTTATAATGTTACCAGCTTTTTCTCGCGGCTCTGATCGCGTGAAAGAGTTTTCCGGGGGGAAAATCCCGCTATAGATATTAAAGAAAGTATCCGATGTTCTTCCCAGGGTCTCAAACTATCTCTACACCAAATTTCATAAAAATCCGTTGGGTAGTTTTAGATGTTATCTCGTTCAGACAGGCGGTATATCTGCAATGTACAATTTACCTAAACCTTCCCCTTGAAACACCCTGTCTATTGGTGAAAACAGCATTACAATCCGTCCAGTAGTTATTGAGAAAATCAATCACATACAGACAGACAGAAAAGGGGACTTTGTATAATAATTTCTTATGTTTACGCGAATGTTAGACATTGAAATAAAACTATTTTTCGGATTTTATCGCGGTTTTTTATATTATAATTTTCTCCCGACGTTTCGAAGACTTTACAGCCTTCATGGTCAAGGGGCGGATTTTATTTTATTAATTTTATTTCAAGGGGAATTTGTTTTGTAATAGGTATAGAAGTGTGGTCACAAATCCGTAAAACTGCTGATGGGAATTTTCTGCTTTATATCAGTCCGTAGTCTGTAATTTATGCTCGATATGATGACAGGTTCACTCCCTTTCACATCTTAAGATGGAAAACACATGGCGAAATGTGGACGCCTGTTTGCACCTTTGCCTACCCCTTTGGGCATGAAAAGCGGGCACGTGCGAAGGTCAAATGATTGACGTCGAGTAATTTTAGCAATCGGCGTAATTCTGTGCCTTATTTAAAGTTCTGTGAACAAATTCATAGAAGTTGCCCAGAAGTGTAAAAAACAGCTTCATATATTGTTGATTTTTTTTTATACGGGCACGGAAAAGTGACCCCACTATAACCTGATGTTGAGATGAGTGGGGTCCAGATAGAATAGTTTACTCTCCGACCAACCCTACCGATTAGTGAGAGATGATTGCAGTTCGTAAGTCGATACAGTTATGTCGGCCATTTCGAAATCAGATATACGAACGTCATTTTCATATTGCGTTACTAAATCAAACCACAACCTTATCTTCTTGAATACAACACATTCCAATATTCTCTAACCGTGGATGTAAATAAAAAAATAAGTTTCGTCGACAACAGTCGAACAAAATAAATATTGATAAAAAGTAATTATAATTTTATACGACATAAGGTGACTACCACCACTCTAAGTGGACTCGTCGCAGCGGCAATATCAAACTTACAGTCAGGACTATACTCACGCACACACCACACTATAACTAAACTGTCAAATGATTAAAAGCTTTAAAATTTTATGGAAAGAGAAGCTGTCAAATAACAGACATATTCAACAACTGCGTGAGTGAAAAAAGGACAGCGCGATAACCTTACCACGCCCCCACTTGCTCACAACAATATTTCAAATATGAATAACTGCTTTATTTTTTAACCAATTTGATGCTGAATTTAAGAAGAATTCATTTTTCACATTATTTTCTGTTACATATAAAATAATAAACTAAATTAAACATTACCATAACATTAACAGGAAACTACCCTATTTATTAATACAATATCAAAATGACCCTGTACACAAACTGATCCAACCTTGTGTACGGTATTACGGTAGTACGGCGAAAAAAGAAAAGCATTCTAGGTTTGGAATATAACCTGAAAAAGATGTTATCTGGCACATAAATTAATTAAATTAGACAGTTTAATCAATTAGGCGCATGTCAATGTCACCGTATTTTCTGGTTATAAAAAAACTATTCTTTAATAAGTTACTACAAAGCGACTCAGGTGAGCGTTACGTCCATATTACTGATTCTCACAATTACTACAATTGTTTTCGGCAATTCCATGATTTTTTAGACTAAGAAACCATTTTTTATTGGAACATTTTATACAGTTTATCATCCTCATGACCGTTGCAGTCCATTGCTGGACATAGGTCTTTCCTAAGGTAAGCCACAGAGCCCGGTCTGCTAATTTATATATCAGTTGCTACCGGCCCTCTTGTGCAAGTCGACCCGCCATATAACAAAGGGCACCCCACCACGTTTGCCAAGACGCGGTCTTTACTGCAGAACACGGTTACTCTAGCGGTTATCTGCTGTGCCACATATGTGGCCAGACCATTGCTTATACAACCTACCTACCTCTCAGAGCTATGTCGGTCATCTTGGTTCCCGACGGATCACTTCGTTCCCAATTTCATCCTTCAGAGAGACTCCGAGCATAGCTTTCCATAGCACGTTGAGCGACTTTAAGCTTCTGGATTAGTCCCACAGTCAGTGTCCACGTCTGCTTCGTACGTCATCGCATCATTATACAGTAAAAAAGCAGAATGGTAATAATTCAGCAAAAAATTCATAATAAGAAATTTTGAACAAATAATTGGGCGACGATAAATGTAGGGAAGCAAGAAAGCAATTTAAATACCCAATGGAATTATTTTGTCGCTTGCACACTTGGATAAAGATGCAGCATATTGATGCATAATTTAATATTGTAGTCTTACTTTATATATTGAAATAAAACTGTTGGATTTTATCGCGGTTTTTTATGTTATAATTTTCTCCCGACGTTTCGAAGACTTTACAGCCTTCATGGTCACGGGACGGACTGAGGTGTTGGTCATCCGCAGAGTCATAGTTGCATTATCTACCCACACTTTATAATTATACAGATTTTTATATTGTAGTCTTATTTTCTGCTCTTAATACATGCGAAAATTTGTGCAGGTGTTAATTTGAGTAAATTAAGCACGCAGATAGACATGGCATGTTCTTTTAATATTAAGGCTACATTTTATTCCAGAAAATTACAGCAAGACAATAATTGTTTTATCTTCCTACGTTACATTGATGCCTTAAAATGAGTTTGTTGTGGTCGTTACATTAGCTAATTTCATTTATATTAAATTACACTGTTAAGTTATATTTTATTGTAACAATGGTATTTACCCAAATAAATAAAATAAAGGTGAGGAACTGTGTGGGATATATATACTTACACTTGTACAGCGTGAAGTGAAGTATAAGTGTAGTAATAGGGAAGACGGCAAATAAGATACTGTAATGCCGTGCCAAATGACACCCTACAACCCTAAGCCACTCCACCCCTTCCAATTTTCCCTCGAAGTCTTCAGTCTCGAGAGTCTTCGGTTTTGAGTCTTCAGTCTTGAGTTCTCTATGTTTTCTTGTAGTCTTCAAGTGAATCCGTAGAACCCATACAATACGCCATTGACGATAAATTTTTAAATATATTATGTGCCCTAACTTGTTAATATAATATTATTAGAATACTGAAGCGATATTGATTAAAATAAACAGAACAATCACTGACACAAATATTTTGAGAAAGAATTCACCAACAGGCGTCTGTCGACGACCAACTGACTTGGTCTACTTTCTTTTTTCGACATGTCCCTATGTTTATTAGCCTGGCAATGGCCGGTTTATACAAACACACCGGTCTCTTGGGTGAGCAATTTAGGCGCTCGCAACCCTTGAAAATTAAACGACCATGTTGAGGACAACCCACTAACAGGTTACGAAACTCGGCTCAGGACGGTCACTGTGAGAGGATGAGACATCGACGATTATTTTATCCCAACAATATATTTAATGGCGAAGGAAAACGTCTTGAGAAAACCTACTTACTTTTATAATTTTCATAAGAATTCCGAATGAAGTCTAAGCTGTCTCAGTAGTAGAGGAGGCCCGTGCCCAGCATTGGGTCAGTATATAATTTAGGTTTGGAGGTATTTAAAACATATAGTAAAGTAAACTTTTACAGAGGATAATTACCAAGTGTTACAGTGAAATATTAGAAAATCTATAATATCAATTCTATCAATTTCAACGCTCGCGCATTATCTAAGAGTTCACATGCTCTTATTGGCGGAACGCGTATGTCGCATCATCGGAGCCGATGGCACTGAATTCCCTAAGTAATCCGAGGTTTGAATCGAAGGTAGCTATTCCCGTTACAAATATTTAAGCATTACTTTATAATTGTAACTCCATGGAACATGTTATTTAAATATTCTATAAAGATTCTTCTCACGTGGCGTTACCAGCTCACTTTTCTGTATTTATTTTTATTTATTTCTACACATGTTGCTATTATTCCAATATTTGTTTAGATGTACATAAGTACCGGGCTGCATATTTGTTGCACAAAATTGACAATATCGGTTAAGAGCGATCAGCATAAATAAATAGTTTTTATTACTACTAGCATTTGCTCGCGGATTCGCCCGCGTGAATAAGTTTTCTGGGATAAAAGTCCCGCTATTCATATATTTTCCTGGCACAAATTGTAGCCCGTGTCCTTCCCAGGTTTTAAAACTATATCCATTCCAAAATTCATGGAAATTCGTTGGTTAGTTTTTAGTTTATCGCGTTCAGATAGGCAGAGAGATGCCGCAAGGACTTTGTTTTAATAAAAAAATACATGTTTTGGATTTTTTAAGATTCCGTCACATATGATTATTAGGAAACTTTAACTATTCAGCAGCGCACGCTTCGGAAGCAATAGTAAGGGAACAAATTTTCCCCATTTTTGTAACCTCTTTCATCGATGCTCCGCTCCCATGGATTATAGCGTAATGTTATATAGTTTATAGTCTTCCTCGATAAATGGGCTATCGAACACTAAAATAAAATATAAATATTGTTAGGATATTGAAGCGATTTTGATTAAAATTAAGCGAACTGTCACTGACTACAGATTTTTTTTCGCAAGGATTGTACCAATTAACCGACCAGCACTACTGTCAACAACCAAATAGCCCGATCTGTTTTTGTTTTGTCCATGTCCCTACGTTTGTTAGCCTCCTAAGGGCCGGTTTATATAAACACACCGGGCTTTCGGGTGAGCGGTTTAGGCGCTCGCAACCCTTGACTATTAAGGCGAGGCACCGAGGGCGTAACGCGAAACAATGGTTTTCAAGATCAAAGTTATTAGGTATTTACCGTGAAATAAGAATTTTCAAAAAATACACCATATACCTAAGGATATTGTCTAAAAAACTTTGCTAACTGTTTACACGATGTGATGTAATTTTCTCGATCATAAAAAAATCCTGATACGGGCAAATATAAAAGTCTAAAACGGATTATTTCATATTAAAATGTCTAACTATGAATAAAATGTTTATATGGGGATATTTATCTTTAAGTACTGAAGTAGTTTTGCTAAATTTTAGTTTAAAACTGAAGCCCTATATTTATTAAATTCAAATTTATTCCAAAAATTAAACGTTGCTAAGCGAATTTCTAACAAACTATATCGCCCGCGTCTCCGCCAGACGCCATCGGGCGCTTGACGACGACGGACCTCTGTAAAATTTTTGCCGTTCCTAAAATAATTAAAATGGCTTATAAAAAGGACAAGATTCGGAGAAATCTTTATTTTTATCTAAAAGAAGGACAGGAAAAGAAAATTATGAGAAACTATAAGTAAAATATATTCTTTTCATAGTAAAATTGGGAAAATATTATTTTTAGGCGATTTCGTAATAAATAAATGACACAGAATAAATATATCAGTATGAGAACAAAAATATTTTCATATTAAACCAAAATATGAATATTTTATTATATTTTCGGTATAATTTCCAAAATTTTTTAGGGTGTTGATTATGAAAATGCCATTTATCTTGAAATCAAATATTGACATGGGTGACATTTTTGTGATTTTATAGGTTTTATAGGTGTAAATAATGAGATATCGGGAAATGACTCGCGTTGACAACATAAAATATCTCGGTATTATTATTCATAATAGACTTTCCTGGAACGTTCAAATAGAATATCTTATATCTCATATTGGAAAATTAATATTTATCTTAAAAAAGCTAAGGGCAGTGCTGAACCTACAACATTATAAACAGTCTACTTTGTATCAGTAGAATCAATCTTGGGATACCGCATAACCTCTTGGGTGGTGCATGCAAAAACCTGTGTGAACTTGGCAAGTGACTTTTAAATATTATTATTTTACTATTTGCATGGGATTGTACTAGGTTAGTACCGGATTGTACCGTTTTTATTTTGTTTGTACCTCCTGGGAAAAAAAGATATGGTGTACTAAAAGTTTGGTCAGTCAGCGCCCTGAGTGTACTAACATAAACTCGCGACATTTTCAAAATAACCATCATATTGATGATTTTATAGCTGAATATGACAGAGGAATATATACCTAAAAGGTTAAATTCCACCTTATGGTAAAACAA
>JAUDJH010000142.1:0-18145 GCA_036320925.1 Automeris io | reverse complement strand
CCACGGTACCCCCTGCCTGTCATAAAAGGCGACTAAATGGGGCCATCGGGAGGTCGTCGGCGGGCGGCAGGGGGCCGTCCGCCCTTAGTGTGCGTTGTGCACATTTCCCACATTATGGTGACCCCTTGGATGAACAGCAGTTTATAATTGGCCTCATGCTGCCGTTGACGTCGAGAGCATCCTTCGGTGTGTGGAGGCTTCTGAGCCCCCTCCCCCATGGGAGACGGACCGCAGGGCGGCACCGCGCAGGGGCGGCTGCGGACAAAGACTTAGACGATTCCGTCAGAGGAAGCCCGCAGCCGTCCCTAATGCGCAGAAGAGGGCCACCGCGGAATTTTAGTAGGTATGCCGTGCGTTGTACATTGGTTAGGGACTCGGCCCGGCGGTCGTCCGAAGGTCCATATCAAATCCGGGCGGCGTAACGCAACGTCGGATTGTAAGGCACGGTGACCCCAAAATAACCGCACAGTCGCCCCCCACGAAGGCTGGGCGGTAGTGGTAATATACTTTCTGCGCGAAATAAAAAAAAAAGGGAAGTAACCGACCAGGCTCACGACTCGCCCCCAGACACAGGCAGTTAGCGGGCATGCCGCGTGACCCAAGCGTTTTATAAGTTGTCGTATGGAGGATATACCTATTTATAGATTTTCTTGGTATTGTTAACTCAAATAACAAGAGCTAGGAAAAAAAATAAAACAATTCACAGAATATGAGATTCTTAAAATTTGTTCTTAATCTTTATCTTGTTTCGTTAGAATTGTAGTGTACCTATTTAACACACTTGGGATTCTATGTCTAGCTCTGAACAGTGGATATGATAGTACTTCGATCATGACTTTACCTACAACATCGTTTAAACATTAGTTATTGCGCTACAGAAATTCTTTAACATTATCCGGACATCGAACCTCCGACCCGAGTCGATCCCCAACGTCACCGCGTATGGGACATGCTCAGTGTGGACCAGGGCAACAGGTCCAACGTGTCAAAATACGAACTCGATAGATTTAAAGTGTAAGTCACACGCTAAACCATATTATGAAGTCAACAAATTACGAGTAGAATTAAAAAAAACTATTGATTCGTTTATCATGACTGTTTCCATCTTATAAGACTATTTCAAGGTAATAAAAATAAAAATGCGCATGACGACTTTTATCCTCGGATGGGCAGAAGTAAAGTACACATAGTATAAATAACAACACACGCAAATGGGTGTTGTTATTTAAGCCAGACACTTTTCTGCGAAAGCCTGGACGCGGAGCGTGATTACCCATGCGAATCTCCATCACCGAAGTGCTCTTAAATATATTTATTTGTTTAATTATTATGTTAGGTATCTTTTTATTTTATTACTACTTTTGCCCGCGGCTCTGCCCACATGAATGAGTTTTCCGGGATAAAAGTCCCATAGTTATTATATTATATACATGAAAAATCATCATATCCCATATACTGACACATTGTTTAATTATAATTGCATAGTCCATCTATGAGCTAAAGTTCTTTCAAACTAATTAAAAGGAGTATGCGTTTACTACTAACAAATATACACAGTGAAAGGTGTAATACCAAGCACATATGTATAGTATTTCACTTTTTTTCGGGGCAGCGAGTATAACACACCCGCATTTGAAGCATTGGGTAGTGGTAATTCACAAATTTCAATATTCTTTAATAGTTTGCTTTCATTTGCTGTGCTGCGGCGATGTGTTCTTTTCCGGCGACGATCTGACTTGCTGACTTTGTACGCTGGCAGCACATTGTTTTCGTATATTTGTTCATGTATTAGCTTAACTACCAATTTTATTAGGCACGGACTCCAAAATTGGTATCTAGTATATACCTGTTATGTGAAATTATTATTAGGTTTTGAGTGGTTTTTAAAGGCGGTTTAATTTTAGTAATTTTTTTCCTTTTTTGTGTTAATAAAAAATAGGCTGTCTCGATGGCGTAGTTGTGTTGCGCTCACGATACGACTATCGCGCTGCTCTGTTACACTCATGCCTACCCCTGAAAAGGAGACAAGGTATGATGCTATATATACCTATATAATATGTAAGTATAACAAGTAGACTCGGCCAAAACTCAAAGGCAAAACACAACTAATGTGTTTCGCACGCAGTACCACACTATCGCGCTGTAATTGTACGCCTCTGCCTAAACCTGAAAAGAGGAAAAGTTGTTATGCTGTATGTACTCGTCTACGTATGTAAGAAGTATACATACCCAACATAATTCAATGCAAAAACATAACTAAGAACGTTATAAAAAAGCAAAAATCACGAGTTCGTTTTCTTCGACGACATAATTATTCAAGTTTTTTTAGTTTTTGGTTGAGCCACTCGGTGTCTCCTCAACCTGAGCTATAGTCGAGGGTAAGCTCTATGTGGAATTACTCATGCGACCTTTGCAGCTTAGTTAGGTGATGTCGCCTCTTTGGACATAATGCCGGCCGTTATGCTCCGGTTGTTTGAAACGGGCATTCGTAACATGTACGTCAATCACTTTTCATCACTATTCATTCCTATTCCTTCATTATCTATTACCTAAATTTGTGCACGTCCCTCGTGTTCCCCGTTTCATATCCCTTTTAACCTCTTTCCCCATATCTTCGCCGATCCTCGCACCTCATCCTGCCGCATCGCCCGTGGACGGCAGCCGGAGCATCGCCTGGCCTCCCGGACCTCCTCTGCGGCGTATGCACCTGACAATGGCTGCAGAGTCGGTGAGTGATTTCACGCAGTATTACCTAGCCTTTGCCCTCCTCACTTGATGTGACATCGTAGGTAGTGCCTGCTCGGCCTTGCTGTTTTTCTTGGCCACATTTACCCTCTCTCTTATACTACCTTTTGGTTGGGCTGCCTATAATAAAAAAAATAACCATTCTCAATGAAAAAATCTATAAATAAATAAAAGGACAATCGATAGAAATTGTTTAATACTAGGTTTTGAGATATGAAATTGCCATTTTGTATGGGAAGAATATAATGTCGTTTTTTTTTTGTAAAATCTAATTAATTAATTAGTATGCTCCATTGTTATCTATGCATTTTTTGCTATTTATAGTGAGTTAATTGATCCCTTTACTAAAAAAACATGGGATTGAGAATCAATAAACTCTCTGAAGGCGGTTTGGACTGCCACATCGGAGTCGAATATTTTTCATTGTAAAAAGTTTTCCAAATTACGGAAAAAAGTGATAATTTGTTGGATCAAGATCCGGGGAGCACGGTGGATGTCGCAGACATTTCAATTGCAACTCCTCTAGTTTAGCGGCCGTCTGTTGTGCAGTGTGTAGTCTAGCGTTGTCCTGAAGTAGCAGTGGTCTAGAGCCATTGACCAGCCTCCGTTCAGCAGCTAGTTCGTCCATCACGGTTTACAGTTGCTTACAATAGATATCTGCCATAATATTTTGGCCAGATTTTAGAAAGCAGTAGTGAACGACATCGGTACTAGTCCACCAAACACTCACAAGTAATCTTCATTGAATAAATTTTTTGTTGGGGTAGTATTTGGCTGGCCCTCTAGAACTTCCGATTGTCGTACAGGATTCACTTTTCATCCCAGGTAAGAATTCGATTTAAAATCCCTTAATTATTCTGTCGGTTGACAATGTAACGCAGCACACGACACGTTTTTGCTGGTTTGATTCATTCAGTTTATGAGGAACCTTTTAAGCTTTTTTACTTTCCGATTTGCTTCAAGTGGACTAAAACAGTTTTATCGCTCACACCGAAGCCTGCAGCTAACTCTGAAGCGGTTTGCGATGGATCCGTTTCCGCAATAACCTTTAATTTCTCAGTATCCACCTTCATTTCTGGCCGTCGACGTGGCTTGTTCTAAAGGTCGAAATTTCTAAAAAACGTACTGTGTTTTCTTTTGTGCCATTGGCAACATACACATAGTTAATACCTAATACTAATAATAGTGTATCGGAAGAAATAAAATATCCTCGGATATATTGACCAAAGTTGATTTTATCTATAATGCTTAGTTGAAGAGTACAATAATATTGTTATTACCTATTTATTTATTTTACTTATTTTTATTATTTATTTTATATTATTATTTGTTTTATTTTATTATTGTAATTATTGCTTAAAGAACTTCTAAAGCTCGTTGTAATGATTCGACTTTTTTAAAGTTATTTCTTCGAAGATTCCAAAGCAAAAGATACTGATTTAAAGAACACTGTTAAAAGGAAATAAGATGTTCAGAAGATTAATGAGAAACAAAAAATGTTTAACATAGTAGAGCTAAAAATCAGTGAGAGGTTGAATCATAAAGGTAAAGGTTTACTAATTTTTATATTGTTTTTATTACTTAACATTTGTAGTAAGAGAGATAGACAAAAATACAGTAGAGTGAGATGGTTAAATTAATATCATAATTTTATAGTCGAAAAGAAAGTTCCTTATAAAAATATTAGTTTTTACTTTTTAAAATCTTTTATTTCAACCTGTACCATAGTTGCAACATTTCATTGACATTTGAGTATAGCTCAGAACAATGACAAGCATGAACATACTATGCATGAACATCTGTGAAACTAACGCCATCTATTGAAATAGTTTGTTTAGTTTAGGATACAATTATTTGTTTGTAATAATCGTTGATAGGAGTGTATAAAAAAAGGAGTTTAGTTAGTAACGGTCAAATATAATTCTCTTTGGTAACGGTTTTGCAACTGAATTTTAACAGGTTATAGGCCCAGGACGAAAAATTGCTTAATGGAAATAGTATTGGGTGGCTTTGTGATAAAATAACAACGAACTATGTCGCTTACATACCTAAGTTGAAAGGTCGCGAGAACTATGAGGATTGGTGTTTTGTGATGCAAAATATGCTGGTATTAGAAGGCATGGCGTCGGCCATTGCAGAGAGGTTACCGGCTTTAGCTTCGCCTACAGCAGCTCGAACAAATGAAGATGCTAAAACAAAGGCGAAACTCGTATTGACTATCGATGTTGTAAGTACACATTAAGTACGCAACAGCAATATGATTTATGGAGCAAGTTGAAGAATATGTCTAATTATGCAGGTTATATATAAAAAAAAAAAAAATTGTTACCAAAGCTCATCAACATTCGGCTTGAAAATTGTGATTGTATGACATAGTATGTGACTCAGATTGTAGAAACCGGTTAGCTACTTCAAGGTACAGGTTTCAAGATAACCGATGAGTGGATCGGTGCATTAATGTTAGCAGGATTACCAGAAAAATATAGCCCTATGATAATGGCTATTGAGTTGTAATGGAGCATGAATGAGAGGTGTTGATTGTTTTAGATTCTTTATTAGACTGCACTCATTATACTAACTTAATATTATACATAACATGACTTATATACTTACAAGGTACACACACTATACGTTTCCCCTTTAGGAAAAAAAAATAAAATGATTACACATTCTTATTTTTTTACTTATATAAAATTTATATCTTATTTAATATAATATTATATGAATAAAAATAACGCATAATACAAAAAAAATTAACCATTATGTCTTGCCAGTATACTTTCTTTGTTAAAACTACAATACATACTTTATTCTAAACTTATTTTACACCTACGGAACGTTTGTGATACATTTCACATAGTCTTACAAAATACTTTTCTTTGTATTCTTCATCAAAATATACTTTTGTCCTTCTTTCACTTTTTATCATATAACTTACTATATTTTCATTATTCTTTCTCCGTTACATTGCCCAAACTATTTTCTTTAAATTATTTCTTTAAATTAAATTATCCATAGTCTCAACATTTGTTGACATTTTAATATCTTTATTTTTCTTCACATCATCATTTTTCTTACTATAATTACTTGTTAGTTTCTTTACTATCGTAATACCTATAGATTCTTTATCTATTCTTATTCTTGGATGTCGTACATTATATTTTCTTATCATTCTTATAAAAAAAATTATATCTTTCCTATTATTTCTATTTTTATCGATTTTTAATTCCTTAATAATTCTATTTCTACAAAATACATCTAAATCTTTCATAAAAAATTTACCTATCTCTAAATATTTGAAGTCTAAATAAAAATAATTTTCTTAAGTCGTATAAAAACAAAACCCTTCATTAGATCTCAAAATTCTCCTGCTTTTAATTCTATTTCCTAATATGTAATTTCCAAAAATTAATTCTGTATCTTCAGACTTGTTTACGATCGCTGCTCGAGGTTGTTTTAAAATTAAAATATTATCCTTAAAAACTTTGACTTATTATCAGGCTCAACTAATTCTTTTCTAGGTTCTAATGACTCTATATCTGTAAATATATCTTCATTACAACCATTTTACATTAGTATAAATATCGACTTGACGATTGTCACATAAGGGACTAGGATTAGATTTTATTACACTGTTTAAAATATTTAAATCGAAGCACTCGGACAAGTCGCTATGCAATGATTGCTGATCTTGCGGAATGCACTCGCTACTGAACACCTTGTTTTGATTTAATAATATGGTGTGCGGATGATCTATGTTTTAGCATTCTTATTAAAATTTAAACTGTTTTCTAACTCGATTCGTATGTTTTTTGTCAATCGGGTTTTTAAAACAAAGTTAAATAGGTTTTGATTTCTCGTTTAGCAAGCTGCTATAAAAATCTATTTTTAATTAATTCTATGTCTGTAGTATGGTCCCTCGTCATTACCGGTAAACATTCTAGAGAAGTTTCGAAGTCAAAGTTTTTTGCCATTTTTTCTATCATTAATATTTTAGGAAAAAAAATTATTCAAATAACAAAAACAAAAAATCTCTTTTAACATCGTCTATTTAAATATATGCTTTTAATGATGTAAAATAATATTAAAGGCTATCATATTAAGACTAAAATGAATATTTTCTTTAAATGTAAAAAGGATATAAATTGTACATCTTCATGTAGACAACTCGCGGACTTGCACGTGGCTCGACGATGCGGCTGGGCTGCTGCCTGGTGCTCGTGCTGGGTGGGCCGGGCTATACCCTAGATTCCTTGGGCCGGGATTACCCTGGACACCGTTCGAACATCTTGATCTCGTTTTTTCTTTTTAATTTTTTTTTCATATATACTTGCTAGTCATATTTCTTCTTACAAGTATTTTGTTTCTATATTTCTTCCATATTATTTTATCTTCTTAAATCTTCACTTTTCATTCTTCCTAAGTATTTAATTTCTTCAATAATTAATATAATTTGCTATCTTAATTTTTTCACTCTTCGTATGTATTTTCTTCTTTAAATAGTTTCATTTCTAGGTTCATTTTAATTTATATCTATTTCTTAAAATTATTTATTTAAATTATTCATTATCTTACTTTATTTTCTTTTTAACTTCTATCTTCAGTTTTTTTTATGTATAATATTTAAAATAATCCCACTGCACGTCGCGGTATTACGCTATATTTATACATAACGAAACTTATATACTAGGTACACATACTACAGAGTTCTCTGGCATTGATATAAGTGCCGACGTCATAAGAACAAAATTTATGGACATTTTTAGTGAAAATGTAACGGGTTCCGGTTCAGAAAATGCTTTTGCCACGAAATGTGTGCATAGATCGAATCATAGCTTCCTCAAAAGTACCCAAAGACAAATGAGGGAAACGTCAAAAGCTATCAAAGTTATAAAGTTTTATAAATGCAAACAACTCGTACACTATACAAATCAGTGCCTTAACTCTGAATTAAGCAATAGAAAACAATCCAATGCATTCAGTGCTATATTTCTAAATGGAAAATTTAATGCCAACAATTGCTGTATTGGCAGCGGAGCCAGTAAACACAGGACCGTGAAACAAGAATACATCGCGAATCCATCATACGAACATGAAACCAAAGAAATCTTTGTGGCAAATCAGATATGCATTCCAGTGCTGTGGTCTGATGATGTTAACATCATCACAGTTGTGAATGATCCAGAATATGATATCACAGTTTCTGATGTATTGTGCATAGCAAATTTAACAACCAACTTACTTTCCATCAGTCCGTTGATAAAAAATGGGAATAGTCTGGTGTTTAAGTAAACTGCTTGCTACATTCATAATCAACAGAAAGTTCTTGTCAGAATGGCAGAATTAGTAGAAGGTGTGTACAGACTATGAGAATAGAATAATCATTAGCAGCGATAGTTATGGCATCAAGTGAAACTTGGCATAGACGCATGGGGCACATAAATAGTACTATTTTAAACAAAATATCTTACCTTATCTTAGAGTAGATCATTTCAAATATCTGGACCACCTGGTAGACGTCGATTTAAATGATGATAGTGACATCGAACGTGAGCGTAGGGCACTCTTTGTAAGGAGAAATATGATTGCTCGTAGGTTTACACGTTGTTCTAAAAAAGTAAAAATAACCTTTTTTAGAACATTTTGTACATCGTTCTATGCGTGCAGCCTGTGGGCGAATTACACTAAAAATGCATATAATACATTACGAGTCCAATTTAACATTGCACTTAAGGCATTGTTGAAGTTACCACGAGTGCTAGCAGTGCATTTGGCATGTTTGTCGTGACGCGCGTCGATTGCTTTCCCGTAATTCTGCGCAAGCGATGCGTCATGCGCGTCAATGTTAAACAGGGTTCGGGCCAGTGACAACAGGCTCTTAGCCATGATAGCTAACAGGCTGGATTGCGAATACATTAGTCAGTGGATTAAACTGCACACACAGCAATGTATTAATTATATTATTATCAGACTAACGTAGTTATGCTTACTAACATTGTGGGTTATAACTGTTCTGAAATAAAGAAATTATTATTATTTTATTAGTAAGGTACTTTCTCCGCACAACAAAAAAAAGGGCTATAGGGTCAAGGACGTTTTACAAATAGACGCGTCATACACTAACAAAATTGCACATAAAAACAGCGCACTATTTGCTATAGTCACGTACCTACCATACGTACGTACCATATGTAATATAATTACAAATTGGCTCGAAGAAGGAATAAAAAGATGCAGCATACATTCGTTAGAAAAGGATATATATACATCGACAGTTAGGTAACAACGTTAGTGCCGCACGCTCATTGGTCAAAGTGCGGTGACGTACAATTAGAGAAATTTTGGGAAAATTGGACACTTAATTTTAATAAAGCAATATATTGTATGAACTGAGAAACATTTATTTTTGACAATAAGGTGAACTATATAAAAAAAAATCATTGCTTTAAATGCTTTATATACGTAAAACTAGATATACATAAATTCTTTAAGATATGTATCATTGTCTCCATCAAAAAAACTCTAGTTATTTAGCGCCAGCGTATTCACTTCCTTCAAACAAACTTAATTTATTCCGTTTTTATCTTAAAAATCAATTTTACAATCTATATTAGTTTTGTGTGCGAAATGTAAGCGAACATTAATGAATTTATCTATAACAGCGCGTATAAGGTGTAATCTAGGATTAAAAGTCGAGTGTTGCTCTAAGGAAAGAAAATTTAAAGACTGAATATATATAATATATAGGTACGTCGTTACAAATTACAAACGATTTTAAAATCCGGTTTTTAACAATTTGAATATCTTTGACATTGGGAAGGATTATGTGACCCTTTACTTTTATATGATTTTTATAACTGCTTCTGACTTCAGGCATATTTTAAAAACATCCGTACTTGGAAAACATGGTCCACCCATATTTTTCAAAATGATCAATTTGTGAAACCACAACTTGTCATTAGAAATTAGGCTCTCCGTGCATGTCACACATTTAATTTTATTAACCAATGTCCTAGAAACCCATCCCGAAATATAGCCAAGGATTTTTTAAAAATGATTATAAGATGAATAAATGGATTCTACTTATAATTCAAACAAAAGCACAACACTAAATATTTACAAGCAATGCATGTATTTATTAAATTAAACTATTACCTAAATACATGATTTTATTTAATATAATAATAGGTTAATAAAGCCTGAAACAGTCATTACCCATCTTCCTGCAGCTCGCGCTGACATGGCGCGAGCGTCAACCGTCGTCGCCATGACAGTCGAATAAAATACATTCGGTTTATTTGATAAATAAGTTAAACAGTGTATATTTACGCATGAAATGAAACATTTTTTTCTTGTACAGTTGTATAATGTGTACATCGTCTAAAAACAGAGGAAGGCATTTTTCAGCATTTAATAAAAAAAATACAAATAGTTAGTAAGCCGACTAGCCGCGACAGTAGTTGGAGGTTGACTAAGTGAAAGTCAGGCAATTACCTTGCTTTCGTCTTGCCAGTATTGAGCTCGGACAACGTATCTTTGTAATAAAAACATCTTAGTATAGGGTGGCATTTGGTGCCCTTAGCACGATTCCTCGGTAGGTGTGCTGTTAGCAATAACAGGTAAGAGTGTAGGGTCGGTACCCTACACGCGTACCTGTTATTGTCATCATTGTTTTAAGAGTTCAGTAAAATTTATGTGTAGTTAAAGATTCATGATACTGATTCTTAGTAAAATAATATAATGTAGGTAATACTTTTACTCTTGGTCGCGATCGAGTTTAGAACAGTTGTCTAAGGAGACCTGTCGCTGCCAGCCGTGGTTTCCGCCATAATTTATGTTGCAAAGGGTCGTAAAAAAATCCGCTACGACATACCCTGCCTGTAGTAAGATGCGACTAATTAGAGCTTTGAGAGTCGCGGGTGAGCAGTGAGGGGCCGCTCGCTCGGCTACAGCAATTCTGAGGTGGGCGGCAATCCGGTATGTCGTCTCCCGATGTCGTAGACGCCAAAGGTGTCTTTTAACGAGTGAAGGCATCTTAGCTTCTTCAATTACAGAGGTGCGCAATTCGGTATCACGCAGGGACTGTTCCGAGCAGCTATCTTAGTGCAACGAGATACTTGGTCCAATGCTCATTCGCATGATACTATATTTCTGAGTGTCGACATTGGACCGTAAGACCGGTGAAACCCACCTAACCGTTGCACTCACCCCCAAGTGGTGGTAGCGATAAAACGTATTTCCATGCGAAAAGAAATAATTAAAGATCGAGTTTAAAATTAAATCCTAAATTGCATAGTTATTTTTCTAGTGTCGTAGTGAGTAGTAGATGACGTGATGAACGTTGCGAATGCAAACCCTGGTCCCTAAGCAGGCACTTCTGAATTTTCGGTTATGTGCTTATTCCATGTTAATTATCATACGTTTTAACAACGAAGGGGAAAATTGTGAGGAAACCTATATAGCCTATTGTTATCATACTGATTCAATTTTGATTGAAATATAAAGAAATAGAACTGGCTACATAAATACTTTCACAAATAATTCACCAACCAACTGTCCGGTGCGACTGTCAACGACCAACTGAGTCGGTCCGTCAAACGCTCAGTGCTTTTATAGCAAAAGAGTGTCACAAACACCCTCACAGCATTTTTTTATTCTAACATGGCCTCTCCTGACAATGTGATCGTCCTCGATCACGCATTTTTTTTTTACAAAATAGACAGCACCCTCAATACGCCCCTCCGTCGTCACCTTCTTCTGTCATAACCAGAGAGAAGAAGGGATGGTAACAAACTCTTCAGCGACACAGCTGTCAAACATTTAATAAAAGCCTATTATTCAGAAAGCAAGCGTGAATTCAAGCTTTCATGAGCAATAACCAAACAAGAATATCGGAATCGGACTACATTCGTCCAAAATATATCCATCAAGAATACTTGACATAGCAGCGTCCTCGCTGCTTTTATCAATCGTCGATGAATCCACAAGATCTTGCCCATTATCACAACTCGCAATCATATTAAACTTATTTGTTTAGTAATTATGGCAGTAAAAGAACTATGCCACTCAAGGGGTATTAACAAAAACACTCACGCATATACATATACACGAAGACTTGGTGTATATACACGTAACCTAATAGCATCGTCAGAGACCCAAAGTCCGCATGACGGCATCAGCATAGGCACATGAGTTCGCATACTGCCATCGGTACACTTAGCGTGTATACCGGCATCGTCAGAGGTCCACAGTTCGCATGACAGCATCACACGTGTTTGTAAACGTAAAGATTAAATTAAATCTCAGAAAACCATGCATGACAATATCTAATGTGCCGGGATTTTCAAAAAAAACCCGGAATATGTTTCACGTGTTAATATTATAAATGCGAAACTTTTTGAGGATGGATGTATGCATGTATGTAGGTATATGTATGTTTATTTCGCAAGTAAGAACTAGTAGGTATGTTAAATTCAACGGTCGAATGTCGACCACTGGACAATCATTAGTAATGCATAAAAAAATTAAACGAATAAGATACATAAAACAAGAAACATTGCAGTTTTTTTTAATTCTACTTCTTTCTCTATTCAAAGTTATTACGGAAAATTTCATTAATTAAATTAGAAGTTGCTGTAGAAGCTGAAAAACGTTTTGGCATAATGTAGACATTAACTGTTTTTGATGTTTGCGAATACGAATATCAAAATCTTGGAATAGTTTATTTATTTAATATTTGCGCGAATACAAATATAACATATAAACATATACGTAACATCACTGCCGAGGACCACCACGCATTT
The DNA here is from genome assembly GCA_036320925.1 of Automeris io. Taxonomy (NCBI): domain Eukaryota; kingdom Metazoa; phylum Arthropoda; class Insecta; order Lepidoptera; family Saturniidae; genus Automeris; species Automeris io. The sequence continues at coordinate 5,597 of JAUDJH010000142.1, read as the reverse complement.
CTAAGATAGACACGACATAAAGAACCTATGCTTTTTATAGGTGGGAAAAATATCTAGTGTACATGTGGCGGCATTGTTATTCATATTCATTCTAAGCGGTATCAACAAGGTTTAAGCGGATTTAACGAACCACAAAAGATAAGTACTGGTATGCGATATATTATTGTAGAAAGTATTCGATTATTGTTCGATGTAAGTAAAAATAAACATAGGATTTAAATTTTTCGTTATCGATGACATTAGTTTGTATTAAGAGACATTTCTAGATATAATTTGTTATTAGTGATATTTTATAATAACCCGTAAATTTATATATTACATGTTTGTGTGGGTATTTCCAAGATTTTCTTAAAATTAACAAAATAATATAAAGATCTGTGTTAAAATATTAACAATAAAACCCACTCACAAACTAAAAATAAGTATAATACATTTTTATGTGGATGTATCATTTAACAGCTATCAAAACAAATAATGTTTGTTTTTTAAAGTGTAGTTTCTGGATTCCGTAGACATAGATCTATGCTGAATCCATACAACGCAATTGTTAATTTGACTGCTGGAAAGTGTCAACTATCATTTTAATTTTTTTTAGTCCGTTCTGAAACTTCTATGACTAACATTTTTCTCTCTAATTTTGTGTTGTCCTCCTTGCCATTTTTGATTGTTATATTGAATCTGTTTTTGTTAAGATTTATGTTATTAACCGACTTTAAAAAAAGAAAGAGGTTATAAATTCAATGTGTTTTTCATTTTTTTTTGTTTGTTACCTCAGAACTCGCTCATTTACGAACCGATTTGGAAAATTCCTTTTTTATTTGAAAGAATATACCTCCACATTGGTCGCATATAAATTTTTGCTAAATCACTTCAGTAGTTTGGTTTTGAAAGTAAAAAAATTATAATAATTATGTCGTCGAAGAAAACGTAATCGTGGTTTTTGCTTTTTTGTGACGTTCTTAATTATGTTTTTGCATTGGGTTATGCTGGGTATACTTCGTACATACTTATACATATAGTATAACACCTTTTCCTCTTTTCAGGGGTAGGCAGAGGCGTAACATTTCAGCGCGATAGTCGTACTGCGTGCGAAACACGTTAGTTGTGTTTCGTCTTTGAGTTTTAGTTGAGTCTACTTGTTACACACATACATATTATATATATAGCATCATACCTTGTCTCCTTTTCAGGAGTAGGCAGAAGTGTAACACCCCAGCGCGATAATCGTACAGTGAGCGAAATATATCAGTTGTGTTTTAGCGTTTGGTTTGGTTGAATCTATTTCTTACATGCATATGGTGGGATGAGATATATATACCATAACCATAAAAAGCCACCTTTTCCCCTTTTTAGGGGTAGGCGATCGCAGTGGCGGAAGTCTCATCACAAGACGCTGCTACCCGTCTTGTGTCTTGTCTCTTCCTTCCGCCGGGTTGGAATGGTTTTACCGCCATTAGTCGATGGACTGTTCGCACTAGTGGTACTGAGGCCCACTAGTGGGCGGTGGGGGCATGTCACGCCCCCACGCCAAAGTATATATATGATACTAATAAAAACTACAGAAGGAATTATAATCAATGCCAGCCAACCTACACACCTCAATTGATAATCAATGTAGTACACACAAAAAAATATATAATTTTATTTACCGTCTTCAAAATGGTTTTTGAAGACGGTTTAATTTTTTGTTAAAATTATTTTATATATTATATTTTGTGTCTTAGCTTCTTTTTATGTTTTACAAAACTTTATGTTGCATATTATGGAATATTCTTAATTATAAATCAATTTCTGTAATTTTGTCACTACTATATTTTGTGAGTAAATCATAATTAGTCACTTTCTACAGCCAATTATTTAGTTTTCGGTCACTTTAAACCCATAGTCTATAATCAATTTATGGTTATATTGCATTTATTAAATAAGTTCAATAGCTGCATATTATGATAAAAATTTGAATTGTACAAATTAAACAGTGCATTTTTTTAAATTCTTTCAGTGATTCATATAACCATAAGTGATAGTTATTGGATTTCATTATTTGAATTGTAATTTTTCCTCCAACTTCAAAAACTTATACAATTATTTTTTTATAATCGCTGTATTTACAATGAATATCGACATAAAAGATAAATAATTGACCTAAGAATTAAGTAATAGCTTCTTGGACATCTTGATTTTTTTTTTAACATTTCCTCCTCTTTAGGCTTCTTTTTATAATTTTGTAAATCAATAGTTTTTGAGTTCATAACTAAATACCTTCCTTTTCATCTTATTACTACTAGATTTTTTTGTTCTTAAGTTCTCGAAATCATTTATGTAGGCACCATGCCATTTTAAGAATTAACAGCTTTTTGAACTTATTTACTGGACTATTTATCGGGAAATAAAAATATTTCATTTCATTTCATTTAAAAGAAGCGGCATCTATTGTTTACAGAATTTTAGCCAAACTTTAAAGTTCTTACGAGTAGGCGGTAATACTTGATTTTTTATTACAGTAATATTGCAAGGCCAACATTTTTATTGCTGCATAGGTCCAGTTTGAAAGGAATAAAAAGGTCTTTGGAAAAGAGTGCATTTATTTTTAATGTTTGTATTGATGCCGGACCCGCGTCGACGCCTTATCGTTAAGCCGAGTTTACTTTTTATTAAATTTAGATGCGTTTAAAGGTTTCAAGTGTAGGCAGTGATTTGATTTCTTATTACAGTAATATTGCAGGGTTAAATTTTTATTGCTGCACAAGTTCAGTTTGTAAATTTTTATTAGGTACATTCTTCAATTATTTAGTAATCCCTTACTTTAAACCCAAAGTTTATAATCAATTTATAGTTATCGACTTTTTTTAATTATTTCATGAGCTGCATATTATGATTGAATTTTGAATCGTAAAAATAAACAGATAATTTTATTCGTTAAATAATTCAAATAATCATAAATCACAGTAATTTAATTAATTGAATTGTTATTTTTCCTCCAACTTTTGTATGCATTCTTGAACATTAAATCTATTTTTAAAGGACATGTCCGTTTTTTGTCTGGTCGCTGGTTCTTTATTTCTAATAAATTCCAACAACTTCAAACTTACTGGATAAAAAAGCGGCAAAAATTAGGAGCTTAGAATCATTCATTTTTAGGAACAATAATAAAGACATGTCATGGCATGACTAATTCATACAAATAACTTCATTGATCCGTTAAAAGAGGTAAAAGAGATAACTATCTGGATTTTTTTTACATAAGTAACTGTTAATTACTGTCATTTGCGATCATAAAGGAAAATTAAAAAAACAAAATTAGATAAAAATATCATTCGCTGTTATTCTCAGAGACAAAGAAACAAGATTTTTGACTAACTTTTTTTGTGATGAGTTCCAATGTAAAAACATTTATATTTCTAAAGGGTTCATTTTAAGTGTAATATTGAAGTAAATAATATTATAAAAATGACACAATCGGCGTTGTTTATTAATTTATTAATTTACTTTAACAGGCTCTCTTGTTTAATGCTCCATCCAAATATATATAAATTATCTTGGTTAGAATTTCTGTAAAATAAAAACCGATATTGGAGAAGTCTTTTATTTTTAAATGTCGCATCTCGTTGAACTTAGATGTTATGATCCGAACCACCCTATTGAAATTTTGATTTGGGAACTGCGAATTAAAAAATAATGAGTGATCTCTAAACTCCAAGCCTATAGTCACAGAACCTGTGAATAAAATTCCTGATTTACTTTTGTATTGTATCACTTTGACACAACCCGTCTAAAAAATGTCACACTCATGAAACATGTCATATCAACAATATATTTATAATATATATATATATTATTCGATGTCAACCACTTTATATACTCTTTAGAGTGTAATTTGAAAAGATTAACGATCTTTAAATACTACGGAACAATTCCAAAAAGTTTTTTGTTGTTAAGATATTTAAATTTTACTGTAAACTGCTGAAGTTTCAGGATAATCCGCTGAAAACAGAAATACTGTCCGAACAGCGCGCGTTTATATCTGCTATAAGTCATGTTTTATGCATTGTTTTTTCCAATAGTATATATATGTATATTTCCACGGTTATCTCTACAAGAAAATCTATCAGTTGGTATACTAATTTGTACAATAACATGCATAATCTCCCCGCAAACCGTGTCGCGAAATATACAATGACCCAAATGGCTAAAGTTCATGGTCATTCATGAAATATACGACTGCTGATATTGTGAGACTGATTTTTATAAATAACATCTTCGGAACGTAGAATATCAAGTGAACATAACACAATATTATACTCACATACTTTTTATTATACGTATGGTTTTAAAAAAATATACATAGCTTTGAATATTACGGACATTTATATTGTCCCTAGATCGTCCATATGTATAAAGCATTAACACCAACCAATTGTAGCTGCCAATCCATTATGCGCAACCAATAAGTCCAAATGTAGTTATGTCGTAATTTCATCAAATATTATAGTCACAATATATACCAGAGGCGAAGAGTCCATATAACCCGATTCCTGCAAACTCACCTTTGTGTAGAATTTATGTACAATCTAATTATTATAAGAACGATTAGCAGACCGCATTCAAGCATATTAGTAGTGTCGTGTCGGATTACCTTTGGGAAAACTTCACCTTCGTCACTAATATATACTTATATGAATGTAAAAATGCAACAAGCTTGCAACCTAATTCAGAAGGTTTAGACGTCCGCAGCTTTACCTAGTCTTAATAGAACATGACATCAACACATATACGATAATTACGAATAATAACTCTTGTTCAGTGAATAAACGTCAAAGCGGGTTAAATTGTATACTAAACAATTTAATACTCACATTTGGACAACAGGACACTTTCTACGATGAGAAAAATACATGGGGTTTACGACTAAAGAATACCACATATTATTAACAGATGTAAACCTCGATCAATGAAGAGATCAGAACAAGACCAGCTGACGAAAGCAATAGGAAGCTGTAGAAATCGATGGGGCAGGCTCACGAACAGGAGGTGACTTTTATGTAAAGCCGCATCTGAAAAAAAAAGGAAAATATATGTTTCAAGTAATGTATTTAAGTAGTAAAAATAATGGCATATTTATTTATATTTCAATAATCAAAGACACGAAATGACTAAATTTAATTACTTAGTTAAACATATTTAATGCGACGGCTGTATTCCGAAAAGAAGAACAGGATTCCACACTTTTATTGCTCGCACTCGTAACTTTTTTATTAACTCCGTCGAGGAGTTCGTATCGTAGCCGACGACATAATATGCACGACTTAAAACCACTTTAAGGGTCAACGAAAACGGACAATATCAAGGAATAGAAAATACTCATAACCTTTTTAGAGTTTGTTGTTTATAACTATAAAAATATATTTTGACTAAGTAGAAGCCCTCATTACTAACTCGTTACGATACTTATTTTTTAATAATGATATTATAAATAGATACGTCGGAACGGACAACATAATCGTCAGAGAATTTATACCATCTTTGCTTAGCACGGGGGCCTTCCGTGGAAAAACCGAACAAAACAGGATATTCACCGGATTTATAATTTCATTTAAATC